>OMNV01027418.1:0-36581 GCA_900303265.1 Brotula barbata | reverse complement strand
ATACGCGCAGGCACACCGCCCCGTAATGCTTACTGCTTCCTCGTTTCCGATAATTGAAGCTTCAGAAAAGACAGGGTTTTTCAAGGGATGGTCCGTGGCCTCCTGTTCTTCTATGACTTCAGTGATATCATTTGAATGCCTGAAGCGGGTGAACTATTTTATTGTTTTTATTTGTTTATTTTTTAACATTTTTTTCTTACCCATGACTAATAAAAGCCTTCCTTCATGAGTAAATTCAGTGTGACAAATCCACTTTAGTTGTGTGAAAAAATTGCATCTCTTATTTAATTTATTCTTTGAAAGGCATGGTAGACAGGAAAGAAAGTGAGTGCAAAGGGTGCTGGTGGGAATCGAACGTACGCTGCTGTGTTAATGAGGTGTGTGTTCTACCCGGTGAGGCTCTAATTGTGTCTTCTTTGGTGTAGAAGAGGAAGATGTTCATCATCAGAGTTGAAGAGGTCTCCCCTCCTCCTGGTTCTTCCTCAGAGTGTTATGGGAGTTGATTTGGGGGATTTAGAGGTGTCGTGTTTAACACATATCACTGCCGACGATGCGGGGACACGTTATGCTGTGTGAAGGACGGCAGAGGACACAGCGTGAGGTGGGCAGAGGGATTGGACGGATTGCTGAGTTGACAAGTTGTGGATTTTATTTCTCAACATTTGTAGAGGGCGACAGCTGCTGCTGTTTAAGACCAACCAGACTTTGTATGAAAATGATGCAGGATCTAGTTCCATCTGGACACGGACAGTTTGACGTCTTGTTTACTCTCTAGTCGTTCCTCCTGGAGGATTTGGTTTGACATTTTACATCCATACTGCATCGCCTTAATGTTTGAGCATCAAGTTAAACAGATTTTTCCAGGATGATACCGTATCAGTTACTGAGCATCAGTCCTGCTCCTCTGCAGCGTTTGTCCTAGGCAATCCTGGGCCACCTTGAGGCCTCCTCTGCATCTCGCAGGCCTCCGCTACCGTCCCCGATAACCTAAACTTGGCCCATAAGTCTGCGACCAAATTCATCTTTCTGTGTAGTTTTTATGTGTTGCAGTGTGACAGTCATTGCGCTCTTGGCCTGCAGCCGACTGTCGGTGGCACCGTCCAAACCCACACCTATCACCACGTGGGTTTTGGGGCGTGGCTTGTCTTAATGTAGGCACTGTGTCGTATTTCTTTTGGATATTGTGGTTCCTACATTTGTTTTCTGCTCCTGGACCAAATCTGAGGTTTCTAATCAGGAATGGATGTCGGTCCTTCTGCCTTGTTCTTTTATATGTATTTTACTCATATAGTCTGACTAAGATAAATCCATACGTTGTGTATGTTCAAACTGCTGCACTCCCCTGACCCTCTGTTCAACCCTCTGCTCACTTAGCTGCATAATGAGTGAACTGAAGGCCAAATGACAAGAAAAGGTTCAGCGGCTGAACTCCCCAGAGGGCTGCACTTCCTGCACCGTCAGTGCTGCTGTGCCAGAAATGCTCCACCTACGACAAATGATGATCTCTATTCTTTTTGTGTTTTATAGTCTAGATCAGTGGTCTCCAACCTTCACAGGGGGATCCTCCTTTCATCTATCTGCTCTTACCTTAGGCCTTTTACAGGAAATAACAAACTGCTGTCATTTTAATCACTGTCACATAAAAAGTCTTTGCCACGATTTTTTGTTGTTACAGCTGACTTTGCTTGTCCGCTCTCCTTAATGGCTGAGTCTAATTGCTGTCCACTGACTTGAATAAGTCAGTTTCTGTCTAAACATTTCAACGTTGATGGTGATGACAATGATTTGACCACAACGACTCCACAGAGGCAGATGAATCTTTACTCTGTCCTACCTCTAACAAACCACTCCAGACTCTCACAGATTATGCTTGTGTGTGTGTTTATGTGTGTGTTCATTCTGAGCATGTGCAGAGATAGTTGACATTTTCCGATGCTGCCCGTGCTCCTGAATAATTGATCACAGGCCTCTCTTCTTTGGGTTTCTGTGTCTGTGCTTGTCGTCCTCAAATGCTCGTCTCGCTCTCGGTCCCTTCCTCCCCCATTATTTCATAATCTGGGTCTGCCTGTCTCTCCTTTTTCGTGGGTTTATTTGTGAATTTCACATTCAGCTTGATTGTGTCCATTTGTCTGCTCCTTCCTTCCCTCTGCATGCTGCTTTTTTGGCTGTTGAAAGGTCTTTGCTCTCTGCTCTTTTATCCTGGTTTCTCTCTCCCCTCTCTCCTCTCTCTCCCTTCTCTCTGTCCCCGCACCCCCTGCTCCATGTTTTCATCTCCCCAGTTTGTTTGCTCTTCTTATTTCTCGGCCGTTTTCTCCCACATCTCCCCAAGTCCCACACAGCATCCAAATCTGTCTTCTCTCTTTGTCTTCTTATCTTTTCTGCCAAAAGCCAGCAGAGTTCAATTCTGTTTGTCCTCCTGCCTTCGTCTCTCTCCCTCTCTCTCTGCCTTGCCTGCACGATCTCTGATGTCAGCATGAACATCATATTTTGTAAGCACACCATTGTCAAAATAGTCCAGTTCCCGAATTCTGCCACTGGTTTTGTGTGTGCATGTTGTTCTGCCTTGTCATGTGTACCTTAGAAATGATGTCCAAGTCCAGCCTCGTTGGGTCTTGTCCGGTTGGGACCGAAATGTAGCGCTCCGGTCCATAGAGGGAAAAAAGAACTACAGGGTCCTGACCCAGCAGGAGCAGCCAGAATCTAAAACTGATGAAATGCAGGTCTTGGGTACCGAAAAAGATTCATGACTACCTGGAGAACCTCCAGAGGTCAAAAAGTCTGCTAATGCACAGCAGAGTAGGTATGTGTCTACGCCCTGTGCACAGGCAGTTTTATGGGGACAGCAAGTTCACAAATCTGGAGTGTCAATGAGGGTAAGGACCACCTCTAAGAGATTTATACACAGAGCTGAAAACTGTAAACTATCCAATATATAAAGGTGGAGGAGGAGGGAGCCTACAGAGGAGAACCAAACCATAGATACGGAACATCAATCTGGCTAAGATCCAAGATGAAGCATCATTACTGTCATGTATAGAAGGACGGACAGGAACACAGCAGATGACAAAACAAGTCAACTCATTAATTCTCTCCATCTGGAAGTTTCTGAATTTATAGTTGAGCCTTCATTTTTCATTTGTATTTCAGTTTTATTTCTCAATAATTCACAGTCTGTTTCTTTATAGTTCCTCCCTTTGACACAGCAGCTTTTCACTCCAGCACGCTCTAATCCAATCAGCAGTGGGTCCATCTTCATAACATTTTATTTAAAATTTATGCGAGTTCCAGGTGTTACACTGAGTCTGAGTGATAGTAGGAGACCCTGAACAGAGAACCTGAGAGATCTATTGGTTTAATATGGAGTCAAGGGTTCACAGATAAAGACAGGAGCATGATAAAGGAGAGCGCTGTGAGTCATCTGTACTTTGTTTTACAGGAGACACGTGAGCTCTGATTTAAAGTCTGGCAGCAGCTTTGTGAAGCGGTCTGTGAGGCAAGTGAATCACAAGTCCAGACCTGATGAAAGAATAGCACGAAGTATAGATGCCAGGGGGCAATGTAGGACTCAGGAACCAAATTTTGGAACTTTGTGTGCTCTCTGGACATGAGAGGTGACTGCCATTCCTTTCATGACCTCTAGGGGTCTCATTTATATCCGTTGCTAGGCACAAAATGGGGTTTGAAATGTGCATACAGCTCTGTCTTCGTAGAAACAATCTTGCTTTGCGTGAGAATAGAGACAGTGAAATAATTCCGATTATACAATGATTTTACGATTTGAACACTAATAAACATCTGCTCTTCAAACATCTTTCCAAACTCTATCCTTTTATGGCTAAAACGTGTAATTCATGCTGACCAAATTATTTTGTTTCCAAGGTGCAAATGTGTGAATTTTGATTTGCATGTACAGGTGGGAAATGTTTCAGTTGAATGAATAAAATAAAATAAAATATTTTCATTCTCTTCTCCTCATAAAAACATGTTTGTTTCTTCATCTTCCTCCCCCCTTCAGCTCTGAATGATTTGGTTTACCCCCAACCCCACTGTCAGCTCGACTGGCTTCTGGACCAGTCTCTCTGTGGTTACTAAGGGCAACCATGTGACTCGTTGCCACAGTAACCTGGATGGATGTGCCGGAGGTGGCCTCTTTGCTCTTGCTTCAGCTCCACACTGCAAAAAGCAAATTGCCACATCACATAAACGAGCAGATTACGAAGCAGGTTTGTTTCTGCATATTAATCATCAACCTGTAAAACAATGAAACAGAAAATGAGATTTTCACAGACAGCTCAACACTGAAGTCTTCTTTAACTCAGTGCCGTCTACAAAGGAGCGTCTAAGATTCACAACTCCATGAGGCTTTATTTTCACTACAGACAACCAATCAGAACAAGGGACTCGTATCAAATTGTCAACGTCCACCTAAACAGCTCATCCTCAAGAGTGACTGAGGTTTGGGTGGATTTTTGAACTTCCCAAACTATATTTAATAATCCCTTAGACACTGATAAATTAATTAGTAATTGAGGCTAAAACCATTCAGGGTTATTTAGGGGACATTGGATAAATACAGCAGCCTTTTTAACATCGCATCAATTATTGAATATAGCACATAGAAAGGCATTAAAAAACTTACTTGTAGAGAAATTGTGATTTCAGTAATGACCCAGTGGTGATCTCAGAGTTCAATCCTGTCCAATGGGGTCCAAGACAAATGAAGAGCATTCCTTTGGAAAAGACTGTGATGACCTGGTGCAGATGGTGTTGGATGAGATGATTTTCAGGTGGAAAGATGGCACTTTTGATGCCTTGTTTGTTGTGATTCTTTGGATCTGCAGGCCATGCAGCCCTGTTGTTTATTCCGTAGAGGAAGCTGGAGGAGGGAAAAACCGTCAGACGATGTTCATTTCAGTTTTACTGCAAATGTTGTGAACGAGGAACAGACAAGGAGGAACGAGGAAGGGTTGATACCAAACACCCTGCTGTAACCCTGTGCAGCGTTTCCCCCGAGACAACAAGAGTATGCTGACTCCATCAATGGCCCCCTATATATAGAATGATGTGTTTGTGTGTGCCTGTTGGTTCAGATTGGAGAGGACAGTGTGTGTGTTCAAGATGTGTGTGTATGCATTTTTTACAGCACAGTGATACAGCCATGTACAACAAAGAGTCTCAGTTGCTAGGCAACCCCATCTAAAAATGCTCACCAACCAAAATTTAGCATGTATGCACACAGCAGCATCCGTTTGAGTGTTGGAGAGTGAGAGGAATAATCTTGCAGATGTCATCCTGGAAAGTAGTCTCTTATTTTGAAATGAGTATATGTGGACCAGCTACGTTTCAAACAAAAAACAGTGCAGTGGGAATATTTTTGTCTCTGTTTTTGTACCAATGAATCTGAGACAGACTGGGCTGTTCAGAGTGTTGAGGAAGCTACTTTGAATCAAGTGATTTTGGATGGATTTACTGAGCCTTCTCTGTCTTGTGACCTTTGACCTGCAACCTGTTGTCAGGAGGATCAGTTCTGCAGCCTTGCATACTTTGCGGACGTGAAAGTTGTCTGCCATCCCTCTCCTGACCTCCAGGTCACTGGCAGGACACCAAGAGACTCTTTGAAAGTCTTCCAGTTCTTTTCCACAGCCAAGCTATCATCAGGCAGAGGAGGATCACCCAGAACCACTCTGTCCCCCCGCAGACTGACGCAGACTGAATTACACTGACATAGACTGACGCAGACTGAAGTCTGATTACACTACATAATGCAGACTGAAGTACACTGACGCAGACTGAGGAAGACTGAGGCAGACTTACGCAGACTGACTCGTCCCAAACGGCGTGTCCGTGTGAAAATGTCTGAATCCTGATTTATCAAGAGTATCAGCTGTGATTTTGTAGTTCTATTTGTTGTTTTTTGTCTCTTACAGTAACAAAGAAAGTCTGATGGACACGTACTGTATAGCGCAGAGTATATGAATGCAAACGACTTGATTAATAATCCATATGATGTGTAGATTAATCGACAGTGACAGACGGCCCTTAGATGGTCATCATATCCAACTTTTTATTGTGATTGATAAGAGCAGCTCATGCAGGACTCATGGAATTGATGTTAGCGCACAGCGGATGAACAATAAATTGGCTCGATATAGGACCTGGAAACAAAAAGTCCAGGTAAGCAGGTTTGGACCCCAGAGAAAAGAGAGGCCAAGGTTTCCAGGAGGACAGGACTGCTGGAGACCAGGAACTCTGGGAGAGAGAGACAAGACAAGAGAAGGCAGAGCAGGAGGAAATAATGAGGATGGTTCAGCAGGAAGAGGACGATGATGTCATGGGTCTCAAAGGAAAGAGGACATGCGGGGTCGCTTTGGACGGAGGAAGAGGATGAGGGAAAAGAGAGAAACAGAAGAAAAAAAACAGTGTAGGATTTGGTTTGGTAGCTGTCGCTCCTTTGAGTTCTGAATGCTCTTTGATTATGGATTATCTTGTCTTCATCTTGTTGTATGGATGTTTATGTTTGCAGGCGTTGCTCTCTCTCTCTCCCTGTGGTCTTCGTGGACTTTCTTAACGAGTCAGCTCTAAGGTTTTGTATTCATCTTATTCTCTGCAGACAAGGGGTTAAACAGACCAGGCAAAAAATGAAATCACAACCCAATATTGTGGCCTGATGTTGATAGGGTGGATTGATTGATAAATTCTGAGCCTACTTCATAAATAGTTTATGTCATTGTATTTACTTATGCATTGTAAATATTCTCTCTGTCTCTCTCTGTCCTTATGACCTCATCTCTGTGGACTTGAGATTCTTTTCCCTGGTCGGGTGTTGTGTAGTGTTGTATTTATGGCTTCCTGTAATCTGGCCTGACCTTAGCCTGATTCAGGTCTTACTCAGGTTGATGCATTCATTTACATGATCACATCCTGGTCTGACTCGTGAAACTGGAACCGTTCTAAACGTGTTTGCTTAGGTGGCAGTGTGAGTCCTCAGACTTCGTTTTGCTTTTTATATTCTTTTTGTTGTTTTCTTTCTTTGCTTGTGCTGCAATCCCAGTTTCCCAATAAAGACAGCAGTGGGTAAAATAACTCAAGGGGAGATTTATTAGCCTCCTCCATCTCAGGGCAGCTTCTGCCAGCTTGCTGCAGTCAGACGTCTGTGTCCTACCTACTGCACCTACCCACCGCTGAGATTGGTACACTGCCTCATTAAAACCTGCTGAACAGAGGACACAGCAATCCAGACCCCCTGCCTAGAAGTCTGCTTTCTGGTTCATTTTGCTAAGGCACTGCTCAGCACATGACCTGGCTGGAGGATCCGATCCACCTTAAATCATTTCCTTATGCTGAGTGAACCATTGTGTTGCTCAAGGACACAATTGGCCCGTTTTGGCGATCAAAACTTTCATCTTTTTAACTACACTAGCTGTGAATAATGGGCACTTTACATTTAGATTTATCTAAGGTGCGATGCAGCAGGTACAGGACTACACAATATGGAGGAAAACTGCCATGTGCCATAACAACAAGAGATGAAATAAGTCCAAAATTAGGTTTTGCGATATCCAATCGTCTCCAATTGTTCATGTTGAAACTACAGAGGACAGATTCAGAGCAATTATGATGCAAACTTTACAATTTATCATAGACGAGCTGCCTCCGTTACAGGATCACACCTTACCATTTGAGGAGAGTGAATTTCCTCTCCTACGTTCTCTTGTGACCTGTATGGACCTGGATGTGATATTGATCGGGCTACAAATACACTTGACTAAAGATGATTTAATATTTTGTTAGAACGAGACAACTTTCTTGTTCAAGGAATTGTGTGCATGTGATAATAAGAAGAAAAATCTCATTGCATGTATGTGTGTATCTACCGTATATATATCAAAAGACCCTACAGTTAGAGCTTGTGATGTGATCAGAGCCACAGATCGTCACAGGAGCTTCATTGACAGAAGTGACAGCCGCAGAACGGACAACAAGCTGGTGAGAAGTTCAGAGCCCACTCCAGTCCACTCTTTCCATTGACTTCCTGTCACCTTGCCTCGACCCTGAGCCAAAACACACTGTGGCTGGTTGGATCGCAGCTGATAGATCCATCATGGAGGATCCATACAATGTGTTCCAGTCCACATGGAAGATCAATGAGCCTCAGCTGATCCAATTTGTTTAAACATCAGGTCTAAATCGAGCAAACGTCTCACCTACAAAGTATTTCAGGACCAATGTACACTGCTGGGCCAGCAGCTCAGGTCGCAGGGCTGAACGTGACGTTTATTTGGAGCCCAAATATGGCAGTCCCAGATGTCTTCACAAGTCCATGAATGAAGAATTTATGATCATAAAGGACTAGACAAACCCATACATGAGCATGTGAATTGTACCCTAGCTGAGGTTTTTCTTTAGTCAGTGCACACAGACAGCAGACGGACAGGTCCAATCTTGCATCGTGCCTGGTTTCTGTTTTTGTTTTGAACCTCTAAAATAATCAAAATTTTGTGGAATAACGGCGATAATTCAAGTTCCAGTCGGCTGAAAGCTGTAATTACCATATTTACTCCCTGCATTGCGAGCAGGTTTATGCTCCATAATGACTGTGGTGCAGCAGGAGGGGCGGAGGAGGGAGGAGGGGGGGTAATGGGCAAAATGTTGGGTTGCTTTTTTTCAGCTCGCCGTGTTACAGTTGTCATGGAAACTAAAATGCCAGGAGCAGCGGTGCTTCACTTCCAAGGAATGACACTCGTCAGTAGAGGAAAGGAAAGGGAAAAACTGCTCGTTTGATGTTAGAAAAGCAGAAGAATGAAAGACACCGTGCGAACGGCTCATGTTTCTAACAGCAAACAGATTCAGTCATGTATTATTGAAGGCAAGCGGGCTCATCTGAAGCATCAAATTGGGTGGACAGCCATCAGGTACATAATCTGACCTTGTTGGTTTAGTTTACAGAGGCTGGGGAAGCGCAGAAACCTGAAAGTGGTCAAATAGTTTAAGTGAATGCAGTGATTAAGGATCCTCGGAACAGCACTGCTCCCCCCTGAGTGAGAGATCGTCCTCCAGTCTGGTTGTCGTCCTCTCAGTGCTGAGGAGGATGCCAGTAGCAGGCTGGCAGCAGCTGGTGTTCCCAGTAAGCAACTTTATGATACAGTGCATCAACCATTCACTTCCAGTTTCTTTACATACCGGGGCTATAAAAAAAAAATGAATTGCAAATCTATCGCACATTTACGATAACTTTTTCAAGTAAAATGTGTATATGAAGCTCATTGGGCAAAATATTTTCATCCCAGCGTGACGAGGTTCAGTTGAAGAATTGAACCTCAGCAACATGAACTCAACAATAATTCAGCCACTTGGACCAGGAAAACACAAAGGTTGAAAGTTTTTGTTCATGGAATGACGTCTGCTCGTCTCCAGTGAGCGTAACGTTGAAGTAACCTCATGATGTAACAAATGTGTCATGTGGTTGCAGCAGATTCAGCCTCAACAGGAAATACAAAGACAACGTTTACAGAGCGACATCGGGCTGTAAACAAACATCACTGCTCTTTAAGTCAGGAAGTAGAACCTTATTCATCAGTTTATCCACACGTGACAAGGCGCCACGCTCAGTGATTGATGGCCTTTCTCTCCTCGCTTGTTTCTCGTTATTCCAACGTTGTCGTTGGTTTCTTTTTGGGCCTCTTTGACACCGAGTCCCCACACCTCTGCTGGATTCTGACGATTCAGGATTTTAATGTTGTTAGGGGGAAAGTATACCACGGCTGTTTTACTGTTGTGACAGTTTCTTTTTTAGGGATTTCTGTGTGTGTGTGGGTGTGTGTGTGTGTGTGTGGGCAGGGCAGTGGAGCGGTGCATATTGTTGTGTGATATATTAAAGTCATAAATTTGAACTACTGCTGACCTGTGGGGGAAAGAGAGCACAGAAACGGCTCATCGTAGTATCTCTGTACAGTTTACTACTGAGGGAGAGAGGGAGAATGTGAGGAGGGTCGGAGGAAAGGAACAAACAAAGAAAGGATGGAAGGAAGGCACAGATGAAGGATGTGAGGAAGGATGGAGCAAAGAAAGTTGCTGTATTTCCATGTCCTAACTTCCTGTCCACATATGTCCAAGGTCTCGTTAGTGTGCTGTGCGTCCTCAGATTCATGGCGTCTCATCTTGGTTTTACATGAAATACATAAAGACCCTCAGCAGGTGTGTGTGTGTGTGTGTGTGTGTGTGTGTGTGTGTGTGTGAAATGCATAGACATGTGTTCAGATGGAAGAAGATCAGAGCCAAATTCTTCAACGGTCATAAATATTCAGGTGTTTTTCCATCATCAAGGTTAGAATGCTTGGTGTCACGTCGCCAAACGTCTGCTTCATAATGGGACCATATGATCGTCGTACACTTTCACTCGTATGGCCTGTCTTCAAACGTTTCGGCGTCTTGTTTTTTGGTGCATTTCGGCCACCCACTGGACTGGAGTGTGGCTCAGGACTTATGTCTCACGTGTCTTCCTCTCAGTCTACCCCCCCACTACAGTCACGTGTCTCATGTAGAGCGTATCCCTGTGTCCCCGTGTCCCTGTGTCCCTGTGTCCCCGTGTCCCCATGTCCATAGAGCTTGAATCGGGTGCTTTCAGCATTTAGAGACAAGGATGTGAATTGGATTTAATAATGGCACTGACCATTTTTATGCAATTCCAACCTTAATTCCTGAAGTTGTAGTTGTTTCTAGCAGCAGGAGAGCAGCAGCTCTTCCTTCCTTCATCGTACCCTCCTTCCTTCTTTGTCTCCTATCTACTCATTGTGTTGCCCTGTGTTAACCTCCGCGTGTCGTACAGATCAGTTCAAAGCTCCACCAGCCTGTGTTTCTTTCATCCAAACTTTCTCTAACTTCCTCTTCCTGTTCCGATGCCAAGATGCTGTCACGATGTTTGTCTCTGCTGTATTTTATAGCTCTGTCACCGTGACAGCTCACTGCGCTCCCTCTCTTGACCCTGATCCCTAAAATATCCAGATAGTTTTCGTCTCCTCGCTCCGGGGACACGCTCCAGCCCAACAATGAAATCCATCTTGGCCCTCTGAGGCGGGCGGCTGTGATGAATGTCCTACACCGCTGTGCCAAAACAACTCAGCCTGCAGGGAGCACAGTGTTTCCCACTAAAAATGCCACTACTGAGACCCAGACAGGTGGAGTCCAGCACACTGGGACGGTCCGCGCCCAGGGCAGCTACTGTCCAGATCATTTTAATTCAGCTCAGATAAAGATCAGCTGCTTTGGAGACAGTAGGACGGTTAAACTCACAGTCTATCCATCTGATTGATGAAATTTGTGTTAGATATCAACAAAAACATCAAAAAGAGTGGACTTTATAAGAGATAAATCTGGGAGAGTTGAGGTCATCCTGACAATGTTTAAGCTGCTATAATCAGGAAAGTTCAGCACAGGATTGCATTGAATTGTGAAATAACTGCAATCTAATTGAGTGTGAATAAAGACCTGTAAAACAAATATTTGCTCAAATTAAGGACATTTATACCACAGTTTAGTATAATTAGCTTTAGACTTTGGTGCTGATACTGCCATCATGTATCCAGCTATATTTTTGAAGATGCACCCATTAGCTACCTTTATCATCTGAATCCTCCCTTCGTTGCTGGTTAAATTTCTGGAGCTTATGTTCGAACTTCACCAGGCTGTCCCAGCACTGTGTGATCTTAAAATGAAAGCACCATGTCCCTGTTTCCTCTGAGGTAGGAATTAGTGAAATGAGTGAGTGGATATGCTGCGGCAGGTTCCACAGAGGACAGAAAGTCCTCCAGGGGAAAATGAGATGACATTAAACGGAGACGGTGATAAAAGAGTTCATATGTGATTCTTGTGAAGCCGTTAACTAAGACTCATAGCAAGGAGACATCGCACCGAGCGTCCAAACCTCCAGCAAGGCCTTTAATATCAGGAAATACTTTAGAATACTTCATCTGCCGGAAAAGGTGCAGAGATGAACATCATGCTACAATATTACAAATCAAAAAAAAAAAAAAAATCTGGGAACTGAAAGTTCACAAATAATCTCATGAAGGTAATGACACATGGACAGTTTGTCCGATGCTGTCCACTGAGACAACATCTGGGTCACACGCCAGTATTTACATATTTGTCAATATGTTCCTGCGCCGGTGCCTGGATGACAAAGGACAGTTGTTTTTCTTGAATTGTCTCATGAACAATGAAACGTCTTCATCCTCATACGGTTCTCACTTGTATGATCTTTATGACTTCCATGAGTTTGGAGTAGTTCAGGTTTACTGAGTATTTAGTGTACAGAAACAAGTCAATGTTTATAGTTTGTCAACAGTAAGTAAACTCTGGGTTTGTAATAATTGTAGTAGTAGTAGTTGTAATATTCATAGTAGCAATAGAAGTCAGTAGTAATAAAGGACCACAGTGGAAAATACATTCATTCATTCATTCATTCATTCATTCATTCCTTCATTCCTTATGCATTCATTGCTGACATAAGTATGAGTACTGTTTTTCTCTTTGATTTACATTACTTGTTAAACTCTGAGGTAACAACCAAAGGGTCCATACATTTATGAACACGACTATTTATTTTAAATTGTGGTGAAACGTTTATTTTTTATTTATTTTTTTAAATTGAATGGAGCAGTACTCGTCGTTTTATTCACACGTTGAATTATTTTTTGTTCCAGTGGTTCCCATGTAAATGTGCAGTCAGTGAGGCCTATGGAACAGAGGATTTATTGACAAATTAATGATTCCTCTTGGTATTTTGCTGACATAGATGAAAAACCATTTCAACCATTATTAAAATTCATCGATTTACTCTTTTCTGTAAATTTGCCACCTGGGTGTTTACCTGCCGTCGATTTGTCCAGCGGTTCTCTGTTTGGAAGTGTTTGTTGTTTGCTGCTGAAAGAGAAGTGAAGGGCAGAAACGGATAAAAGTCACGTGAAGGATTCCAACTTTCACCACAGATAGGCGCTCGGCTCGGGTCATCCTCACTCACAACACGACAGCTTTGATGTATGGTCCGCCGCGCGTAGTATGTTCACAACGCTCCCTTCAGACTCCACGGCCGTCCTTGGGAGATGCGTGCAGCACGCTGCAGTCTATGGCAGAACGCTCATCTCGTTCTAGTAAGAATTACATTGCAGATATCTGAAACTCAGTTTTTACCAGTAAGAATTCACATTTCCCATATTAAAAAGTCTCACTCGGGATAGGTTTCATTTTTTTTGGTATCTAAAATGAAGTCGTACATACAAATAATTCTACCGATAAATCAATAATTGAAACTGAATTCTGATGTCAAAAATTAGAATTCTTACCAGTACAAATTGAGTTTTGACTAACAGGGGCCATTAAAAGATATAACGGCTTTCCATAGCAGAGGCACGACTTTGATCGAAGTCAATTGTGGAGGAAATCACAATTTTGTGAATCTTTGCCGCCATGATATCTTGTAACGTCCAACTCAGGACTCCAGGAGTTGTTATTGATGAATCGATCATTAATTGCTTAATTTTGAGTATATTGAGTGTCAAGGAAAAGGCTGAATATTGTCATTACTAAGCATAGTGATGATGGACGCTCTGTGGATCAGAGCGGACGCTCCATTGTGAGAATGTGTTAATATGAAGTCCAGGAGGAAGGCTGACTGCTGCAGTTAATAGTGTTATTGATATTGACGAGTTCATAATAACGATGGGATCATCATCGATCAGGCCGATGCTGTTAAGGAAAAAACGATATGTCAGCGAGTGTTTCCCAGTATGAGGTGAGGGGACCCCCTGAGGTCCAACAGAGCAAAGTAAATATGGAGGAGGCCAGTATAGGAATTATTGCAGCCTTAAAGTGACACTCACTGTCACTCTCTCTTAATTGTTTTGAATTCTTTTATCCTTTCAAGGTTATTATCTCATATTTGCTTGTATTGCTCTCTCTCCCCCTCCACATGGGCCCTATGAGAGAATGATGTTGCGTTTTTTTTTTTTTCTCTGTAATTAGTTCTTCCTCACCCTCAGCTCTTATCTGTCCCACCTGGATGTTAGAGAGAGAGGGAATCTCATCAGGGTTTTTTGGGGGAGTTTTAAGTTTTTTGGTTGTCTTTCCTTACGTGAGCTTTAGGCTGCATCAGGAACTTTCTGTTGTTGTTGGGTGTAATATTGGGCTGTGAAAATACACTTGATTTGACAGAACAATGTGAAGGTTTGTGATGACTCATTCATGTTGCACCGCAGTAGAACATGTTGAATTTTTTTTGTTTTTTTCGTTGCACCTGTGGTTTGAACACTGCAACATCTTTTAATACTGCAGCTTGTTTTCAGTCTTACTGGATCCCTGATTTTCCCTTCTGCTGTTGTTTGAACCCAAGTTTTAATGTCTGCGTTCAAACGGTTCACAGGTACTACAAATGCACTGTGTGACCGCAATGTAAAGCTGTTTCAGTATCAGGCACCATTCAGTATGACTGATACGGCTACTTCCTGGAATAAATCAATGTGAGTGGTGTAAAATGGTGGAATGGAGGTTGTATTACAACACGGTCATTACTTTCTGGCCCAGCCTGAAAGCCGGCTGTGAGGATTTCTACCTTAATTTGATTCTAAGCTCAACTGTGGGAATGAAAAATGAGTGCGGATCGAGCCGTTTGTTTATCTGCAGCTTGGCCTCTGTGACCCAGCTGGCTCATTTAAGTTTTAATGTCATGTATTCAGCTCATCGTCTTATCATAATTGACCTGCAATGCAAAGAGGAAGAACCAAACCGCAGTGAGATGACAAAGGCTGAACCTCAGCCACAGGGATTCATGATTCATGACACTCCACGAAGAAGACACAAACAAACGAGGGGCTGGCAGTCACATTCATTCGTTCAGATCACAGTGTTTCCAGTTTTACGGCTAGAATGCAGAAGGCACATCTGTCAAACGTGAAGTACTCATTGAGATTCACCTAACAGTATGAATCTTGTTCAAAAGCTGTACAACAGTGGAATAAAAGATCAAATAATTCACTTTGAATTACAATGGAGGAAAATGGAAACTATATTCTATGTTGTACTCCTCTATTCAATACAGTTCTACAGTGTACTCTATAGTGTACTCTATAATATTGTACTATACTAAATGATGCCACACTGTACTCACACACATTACACTGCACTCCACTGTACAATACGACATCAAACAAACAACCCTGTACTCCAACACCATACTATCCTATATTATGTTGTGCTATACTGTACTGTACACCGTACCCTACCATGTACCACAGAATCATAGAATTGTTTTATTTACTGCTGGGGCTCCATTAAGCAGACCTACATACAGACCCCGCCCCCTTTTCTTTTTTCTCTCTCTGTGTTACTGAGATAAATTAAACTCCTTCACCTGCTCCTTTAAGTGCCAAAATCTTTTCCCATTCCTGTTTCCTCTCCAAAACGTTTCTCTTATCACCATAAGAGGAAAGCCCTCACCACTCAATTTATATCCAATCGCACACACACACCATGCCCCCCACCGCTGAAACACTCTAACACACTCGCCCGCGGCTCAGCTAGTGTGATATATACTGGTGTTCATCATGGGAAATAAACTGTTAGAAGCGATACAAATAGCTTTTTCACAGACTGGAAGTGGAGACATTAATCTGAGCGGAGTCAGAGCATCCGAGGAGTCCGTGGGTCCTCAGCGAGGTTCTGACCAGAACAGGAAACATGAAACCTGAAAAAAATCCCATCAGTAGATACCACAGACACGTTGTCTCTTACAGCTGCCTTATCTTGGTCACATTGCTGTAATATAGCTTGATTTATGTGTCTGTCCATTGTCACCCTGGAGGAGCATCATCGAGCTCTAAAAGCCTTTTTTGGTGCGTGTGTTTTTTTTGTTATTCTTTCCTCCGTTCCTCCAAATGTTTGATTGAACTAAAATTCGGGCAGGGACCACATGTTTTTGGCTGATGGCTCAGAGTCTTGTGGCTCCACCATGTGGCCATGTAATGTTTTGGCTCTGAACTCCTGAACCATATAGTGAATTTTCCGCGTTCCTTGTTTGGCCACACCTCTTTCCACCTTTAAAGTTGAATATTACTTTTCTGTTTCTATTCTTTTTTTGTATTTCCCAATTTTATTGTTCTTAAATTGATTAATCCATTATAATTGACAATATATTGACAATTATCCAGTGACAAATGACTGCGCGAAGCTAACGTCTGCTGTTTTCTGTACGATGACTGAACACAACTAAGCAGAAACATCAAAGTTGACTCGCAGGTTTGAAGTTAGATACAACAACTCTGAATGGCAGCTTTTTTCTCCCAGTTGCTTTATTATTTTCAAGTCCTTTGTGAAGAAGCAAATTTAGATAAGAGCCAATGAAAATGTAACACAAATGACCACAATTTGCCGTCATAGCCAGACAGGCTTCAGACAGTCTCTGAAAATCAAAGTCTACATTACATTTGAGATTAAAATCATGACATTAGTTGACAAGAAGAACAGAGAACATCATTTAAAATTCCAACTGACAACAGGACTCCCAGGAAATGTCTTGTCACGGGTTTTGTGCCGTTTGCTGCACCAGCAGTCGTTTTTTTGAGGCATATTTTCTGAAAAATAAAACTTGTTTACTGTAGATTTTCATACTGCTGATATCTTAATACGTTGGCGATATGTCAGGATAGCCAGTGGGCTGCGTCTCTGAGCAAAGTGGCTCCCCACATCGCAAGAAAACAGCTTCCCACTGTCTGCACTGTCGTAGCCTCAGGAGAGAAAAGATGAACGCTCAGAGCTGAGCCTGAGCTTTATGAACACACACTCGTCTTTCAGTACCTTCCATCGCTCTCAGACTGTCTATAAGTGTGTGTGTGTGTGTGTGTGTCTTTCTATATTATACTAAAGGAAAGCAGCAGTATCCCTGGGCGACCTCCGACATGTTTCCCAGCATGAAGGTCACCATCGATGTAAGAAAACAGACTCCTGCTTGTGACGTCGTCTTCAGCATACAAAACAAAATCAACGAACATAAAAATGTGATTCTGTGTGGAAACAACACATCAGCAGAGCTCTCAGTCCCCACGGTCAGGACAGAGATGGCTTTATGTTGGGACGGATTGACGTGCCCAAATTGTCTGAATGTTTCCACCGTGCTGCAACATGAATTTAGAAACACTGATGTCAGGCGTTTGATTGGATAGCACTTTGAGTGGCACTATAGAAATGCAGTCCATTTATCATTTACACAACCCAACGCTACATTCACACAAAAGGTCTGGGTGCGTCATTCCAGTCGTTGCCTGTATTCAATTTGATGAGCGTATGTAGTCCTCTCTCACAGTTTGGGAGATTGATTGGTTTTGAAGTGTTTCCAGCTCCCAGGCCGGTTAGTTGTTTTGTTGGGGAAAGAGTCTTGAGTGAGTCTTTGGTCATGTTTGTGTCACAAACGAAGTAACACTATTGTCATTTTTGGTAGAAACGTCTGCTTTGAGTTATACCGGTTCATATTGTGCAGTCTCACTCGTTTGTTTGCTCTGTCGCATCGTATCGGGAGTAGAATAGAATGCTAGAATGGACCTATGTTTGATTAGAATGAAGAATCGTCCTTGGCTGAGGAATGGCAGAGTGTATGAGGGATTGATGTGGGCAGCGGTCCGACCAGATGGTGCAGCCTGGTAAGAACAAAGATGACTGCTTACAAAGATTACAACGAATGTTTACTGCTTCCAGCCTTAACTTGTCAATCATCCTGTCAGTCCTTGTGCTGCTGTGGCCTCAGGGTGAGTTTGACTGCAATGCTGCAGTTCTCCATCTCAGATACCTGAAGACTCACACCCACACGTTTTACATTTCAGCTCAAATGATCTGATCATTTAGCATACAGCCCTCACGACAGCTCATCAAAGAAACAATGCTGCCTTCAAGCGGCGTGCTGGAGGTTGTTTTTTTTTAATACATTGAAGTCAGGACGACGCTGACACCTCATCTCTAAAGATTTCCATCTTTATTTTCCGCCTCTCAGCATGTTCTCAGTCTGCTCAATGCCTCCAAAATCAGACCTACCACTTCACAACACAGCCAATCACGTCGCACAGCAACATCTCCAACCAAACTGCTCGTTATTGGCCCTGGGGCATGCCCGCCTGCCATCGCTCATCGCCATGGAAACACACGTACGTACACAGATGGGAAGAAATGACTGGTGATCCCTGACGAGGGGGAGGGTGGGGGGCAGGTGTCTCCATGGTGATATGGAGACAGAAGGGGATACTCCAGCTCCAGAAATGAGCAGCTGTTGTCATGGAGACACACAATGCATGTCATCCAATACTCCAACGGGGGATGTTGTGGTGAAAGTGGGGGCGGGGGGTGCAGTGATACAGCAGCTCCTTGTTGATTACGCTGTACTGAATCACACAAAATCCGATTATCTGCAAATATTCACTTGCTGGGAAGGCAGGCTGATTATCTCGTGGACATTCCTGAAGTCATCCAACGGTTTCATCGGGGTGCAAACATTTACATGACATGTGAATAAAACGAACGTCAGAAAGGAAATGATTTGCTACATCTGTTCCCAACATTCATTCTTTCGTCCTCCCCTCATTGACTGTCATCGATTCTTCTGTTCCTTTCTAAATTCTTTCAAATGAAAGTAATAATCCGGGAAAATGTGTCCTGTGTCACATGACAGCATGGTGAACTTTTCGTGGCGTATAAGGAAGAGTTAGGAAGGAATTCACCATGTTTCGTACAAATGGTGTCCAAATCTGGACCAGTGTGAACCGTCGAATGGGTATGGACAGAAGTGTTAAGGTTGTATAGAGGAGGAGAAGTAGCAGTTTTAGTAACGGTAGTGTCTCAGTCCGCGTCGTCGCTCTGTGCTGTGCTCCACGTCCATTGTGATACTGTGGATTAATGTATGTATCTGTGAACATCGGCCAGCCTGAGCAGTCAAGGTCAGGGGAAAGTGATTTCTAGCCCAGGAATGAGGCCGTGGGATCATGGGACGGGGTTTTCTTTTAGACTGTGATGGCTCTTCAGTGGGATGGGGTCCACCATGAAAACATTAAAATTGTGATGCTGATGGAGGAGAATGCTGTCTGTGTTTCTCTTACAGAGACAGGGAAGACATCTACGGTGAACCAGTGACCGAATCAGGCCCGGAACTTGCTTTCTCAGTCTGATCCAGCCTGACTCATAGCATAATGTTTTCATTCCAAAGTTGACTGGAACCCAAGCACTTTGTTTTTATGTCTGGCCCAACCTGACACAGGTCAGACCACGTATACGGGGGGTTGTTGCTATTCACTCCGTGGTGTCATGACACTGTCTTGGGCTCTGAATCTGCTAAGAAACTAACAACCGCAACCATCTGATAAATATCAAATGTACAACTATTTTTTTCTGACGTATGACTTTTTACTCCAAACTGTACCTGACTCTCCACCTCCGGCAGCGCGGCAGTGGCTTTCCCACAGCTCCAATACACACACCTGTGCTGTGTGTGAGGTTTCCCATCAGCGCGACAGAGGTAACCAGCCGAGTCGTATTTCTTCTAATGAACAGTGCTGTTGGCTGGCTGACACTGATTGCTAACAGCTCCTCTTACTGACAGAGCAGTAATGGTTTCCCTGGGCCTCAAGGGCAGTCAGATGACAAATGTCAGGAGACCCCCTCAGAGAGTCCGTCACCCTCTCTTCTGATCAACTGCACTGACCAACTGGCTCCACGCTCAATCCCAACCGCACTTTTTCGACGCATTTATTTGCTCAAGCGTTTCGTGTTAATATTAAAGGCATTTTGTGTGGCGGTGTGTTGTTACCTTACAGCCAGAGACTCCTAGGCTCAAATCCTGACCCAGATCCTTTCCCTATGAAGTAGTTGGAAAAGGATCAAATGCTTAAATCGATATAGCAAATCAAACGCGACACCACCAGAGGGATGAGCGCCCTTGTGGTATTGAAATATAAATACCTGCCCCCCCTCTGAATTAGACCTCTCTTGCCAGGCTCGTAACTTATCAATCAGTCTTTGTAAAGCAGACTCCTGCTCTTTCCCCTCTGTGATTACTTACATATTGTAATGAACCCACATCGACAGAAACACCCATCACATCCATGTTCATTTCCCACAGAGAGGCAGCGGATAGTGGCCCTCCCTCCCTGTGGATCACAATCAATCACTGTTATTTTGGAATTGGGTCAATAAGTCTGGTTTCACATTACAATGACAAACAAACACCAATGGTGACTCGTTAAAAAGCAGCATGAATGGGCGAGGAGCTCTCCGTCCTCCCTCTGGGACACTTTAATAGTGTCATTTTTCATCATCACTTCATTTTTCCTTTAATAACTCCAAAACAAGTGTGACGGTCGGTCTGCAGTGATTGATGAATGAGCTGCAGCGTCACGTCGAGTGGCGTTGACTGATGACTGAGATCTGCCCCTTTGTGAGGGCAAATTAAAGAAATATATTCTGCTTTATTTTTAGTTTTTCTTTACTTTCTATTTACTATTTGTTTTTTTTCCCCCTGTATGTTCATAGTATTTCTTTTCTTTTCTTTTGCTTCCCCTCCCATCTTTTTTGTTATTTCATTTAGTCGTATCCTCCCATTTAGCCCTGCAGGATGTGCATTGTCAGCATCAACGTCAAATTTTTGGCATTTTTGTCATATCACTAAACTCTGTGATCGGCCAAACCTAAATTCCTCTGCCAGTTGACATTTGGAGCTCGCTAAGTTAACCGTATGGTTGACTGCCACTGCTTAATATTGTGATTTGTAACTCTTACAGATAAGTGCCAGTATCTTAAATTGAATTATCACATTTTCCCATTGATATTAACATTAACGATTTCACAAGATAGTCCGGCACATTTGCAACAATGGCCCAAGGAGACACAACAAGCCGGCAAGCTAATCTGCAAGAGTTAAACTGTATCAAATATGGCACGTCACAAAAAACATGACGTGTAAAAAAAACAACCAACTCCAAAACCTCCACACTGGTAGAAATAACTTACATTTGGATTACATGAAAGCTGCTGCTGCTTCGCATTGTGTCATTGCCATATTGAATTAGGGTATATACCGTATGTTGCCATCATAGACGTGGTATATCTCAGCAGGCAGCATATTGACGGCGTGCACAGATTGAGGCAGAGTTTGTGTTGATGACTTCCAGTGCTGAATATATCAACAGGTTAGTGACGGAGCCTAAGTGTGCAAAATTTGAATAATCCGTCGGCGTGCTGTCACTTTCCTCCGCGTCCATTAGCAGAGGGTGGAGGCGTTACTGAAACTCATTTCCTTCACTTTGACCCTAATTATACAGCCAGGAAATCTAAGATAATTAGCATTCAGTATTTCAGATGTGCTCCGTAACTCCCCAAAGATGAAGTCAACCGACTGAGTCCCGTTCCCTGCAGCGGACAGGGAGGGAGGTAATGACCGTAATACCGTGAATGACCTGCATCAGGAAGCTGAACTCTGCACTTTGACCAAACTCTGATTTCCCAATTCAGGTTCATGAGATCACAACTAGTAAAGCCCACCCGAGAGCAGTCCTTACTGCTGGAAGATATAAGTGAGGTCAAATCATAAACTTCACGCTGTCATCCCGGCCTTGTGTGTTCTTGTTGTTAAAGTAGCGGCTCTCCTATACCACGGCGGTGGTGATGCACTGAAGCACCGATCGGTTAAAACACTGTGACAGTGTACACGACAAAGACAGAGGCTCCGTGTCTAAAGGTGTGCAGAATTTACCTCAGTGAATCTCTGAATAAACACCTTGTTTGCTCTGTTCTTGCTGGTAACAACAACAGAATAATTCACTTCTCTACTCAGGGTTCTGTCGTCTGAACAGACCTTATTCAATGTAGGCCGTACCAATGCACAGGACTCTGAACCAGCAGACACTTCACTCTATTTTGACCTTTGCGGCGTGTATCTGCTGCTCTGAGACGCACGATCAGTTCGATAAAAGACCGAACCTGCCGGTCTGGTGATTGATCTGTGTGTACTGCTTCCATTTTTCCAGTTGTCACCTCGTATCGTCAGGGACCCGTGAACTGTCCTGTCTGATCAGTCTGTGGCGTTCCACAATGTTTCCCTTGACTTACCCCAACCTGATGTGAGTCGCGTTGGCATTTCCTACTTTTCCCAGAATGCCTCTGGCTCATGGATCCTGTCTCATGGTGGGAGCGTCTCGGGGGCCTTTTCTGGCCTCCATTACACCCAAATGTTCTTCTTTTGCGGTTTTGTATGTATATCATCAGTGCTACGGTGAAGTGAAAGGATGGCCGGAGGCCTCGTTGAAACTGAATCCCTGCTGACACCTCAGCGTTTGTCTCTTTAATCCTCTGGCCTCTCCTTTACGTTCATTCAATTGAATCAGCTAGCTGACGCCAACACTAGCATATGCTAGCAGCAGCTGGCCAGCTAACATTATCCATTTCAATGGATTTTGTCTGGAAATGACTAGCTAACTAGTTTACTCCTGTAAGGGACAGAACCATTTCTCCCGACTAGTGTCCCACTAGCTGGGGGCTGATTGATAAGTAATAAGCGTCTCCATAGAAGTGGAATGATGGTTTGCTAAAGCTTTCATCTCGGTCAGTCTGATGTCTTCTTTTGTACATCAGTGATGTGAAGCCGTCATCTCCGGAGGAAACAACACTCAGGCCGTGCGCACAGATCACATAGGACACAGCTCGGTTAGATTCACCGTCAGTGGATAAACGCCATCAGGGTCACTCTGATTGGCTCCCTGAACAGGAAGCCTCACAGCCGTGTTCCACGGCAGCTGCTAAATCCCAAACGTCACCGTGTTTACTATCTGTGATTCATTAGACTTTTTATTAAAACATGACTCCAGCTGCAGGCTCTGTTACCTTTCAAAGTGGCAAGTAAACAAACAGATTATTGTTTGTTTGGTGTTAATGTAATTTATCTTAGATTTTACCGACTCCTCTGCCTCTAATTAATTTGACTGGTTCAACTAATTGCTTTGTTTGTGCTGCCGAAGCAGCAAGAATTAAATCAATAAACAAACCAAATGAATCCTAATATTTGCTGCATTTGTATTGTGGCATTGTCGGGTTCTTTTTTTATGAAGTGTGGGCAATTGCGGATGTTACAGTATTCAGCGTTGTTTACTTTGGCTCCTTTTAAAAGCCCGGTCCAATTTTTTCTTTATGCAAATCTCAGTTTAGTTTGCATACATATGAGGATTGGTTAATACTTTAATATCTGGAAGGAATTACAAATTATACCAATGTCCTGCCACTAATCTAATCATCTACTAATTGTGACTTTCTTAGTATAGACCGAGGGTTATCAACTGGTGGTCCGTGGAGTTTAAGGCACGTGGTTTGTGATGATGACGTTAGTGATGTCATTTCAATGCCTCTAGTTACAATTTGTTTTTAATTGTACATTTTTCATTTGTTGTTTG
Organism: Brotula barbata; assembly: GCA_900303265.1. Classification (NCBI taxonomy): domain Eukaryota; kingdom Metazoa; phylum Chordata; class Actinopteri; order Ophidiiformes; family Ophidiidae; genus Brotula; species Brotula barbata. The sequence goes on along the minus strand of OMNV01027418.1, from coordinate 13,116 downwards.
AGAATTGTTTCAGATGGCCCTTTGATTTCCTTCTGAGTCATAGTCATAGTTTCTTTGCCCCCAAAGATTTCCATTGTAGCTCACTCTGTGTGTAAATCATTCCTAATATGCAGCCCTGCAGTAAAATTTGTCTTTATTTATGAATGAAGCCGTCAGCGTCTCTCAATGCTGATGCTGGGATGTGGAATTGATACCAACGCTTGGGTCAGGGTGTGTGTGGTCAAACATGTTGTTCTGCCTGATCAGCAGATCCCTAATCACACCAACAGTATCCTTCCAATCGTCGTCCCCCCACCGCTGGGACTCGCCACCAGGGGAGGATGGCGAAGCGATCCATCACTACCAATACGCCGTCCTGCTGGGAACGAGGCAAACGGTTGCAAATTTGACCTCCTGTCAGGGTGAGGGAAAGTGCAGAGGTCGCGGATCCCAGAAGACCGAGCACGGGCAGAATTACTGTAGATTCCTGACAGGGTGTAAGCTGAACTCTGTCAAAAAATGAAACAAGTGAATAACCTCACTGTCAAGTCATCAATAAAGAGAAACCCCAGTGTGATGGAGGCAGAACAATGTCAGACGGAGACCAAGAGGATGTCTGTTTAAGAAGCTACTGGGACTGAAGGGGACCGCACAGGACACCCTGCAAAAAGAGAACAAAATCTCCACATTATGGAGGACGTACACGCAGGACACGTCAATGCTGTCAAGGCCTTTGTCCTACCGTGGTTTTTGTAAACATTGAATGCCTGCAACCGTTGCAGATACGGGAGTTTTCCCGGTGTACTGTCCCTGTTTGCAGCCTTGATCCGTTTTCTCCTGACAGAGAAAATGGATCTCTGATAGAGGGCTGAAGTTTGGGATTAGGGACGTCACCATTGCCAAATTACAGCTTGGATTGGTTTCCGTGCTTCATTTATCTGGTGAACGTGAACGTAATGGAGTGTAACGGTGCTCTGTGTTTCTCATACTGAGCCACATTCAGACCATCGCCGTGCTGAGGTTACAGCTGGATGATTTCATTCTATTTACGTAAACGTACCCGTATGTTGAGGTGTAGCCGGGTTTAGAACTCCGGGATGCTGGTTTTGGTGTGAATGCAAACTGCAATCCTGCAATGTTTGGACAAAAACCAGAAAAACAACCTTGTGTGGTGTCTGTCTGAGGCTTTTTCTGTGCCAACGGAACAGAAATGGGGGTGCGGTGTTGTTCAGTGGTACACAAAAATGAGCTGGGTTCAAATCCGCCCAGGTCCTTCCTGTGTGGAGTTTGTATGTGGGGGCCTCAGCTTTTTGATTTGTCTAATTGATGTTTCAGCTGTAATGAGCATCGACATCACACTTTGGTCCTTATTGAACAACATGTTTGAAGCTGGCCGTGTTTCTGTTGGATCCGATCGAGCGAACATCGATCTCCTCCACTCACCCCTGGATTATCTCTGTCCTCTGGATGACTTTCAGGAGAAAATGATGCAATTTAATACAGTAAAGGATCAGCACACACACACAGAAACATTTATTATAGAAGGAGATACAATGAGTTATAAAACCTAACCTAAGTAAGTGAAGTGTCAAACTCTACCACAGCACCACAAAGAACCAATCGGAGAGCTCCTGTTATCTCTCAGCTATCATTTCCTGAAGGTGAATCATACCAAGCTCAGCAGCATCGTGTCGTCAAATATTCATGTTGTGTTTGTGAAGAACTAAATGATGCAAATCTCAACAGAGTGGAATGACAACACAACAGGTCGGTGATAAATGATTCAGGTGTTACAATCAGAAGAAAAGGGTGGAGGTTTAAAGGACGAGGCCAAAGGGCGAATGAAAAGCGCTTTCTTGTATTCTTTTATTTATTCTCTTTCATCAAGCCTTCATTCTGATTGGTCAAAAAGACACGCCAAAATCCTGACATCCAAGATCCAAGATCTATCGGATGAATAGAATCCAATTTTGAAGACTACCTGTTGTTCTGAATAAATTGTATCAGTTGGTTTCAAACTGTCAGTCACAGCTCCAAATTCTTCAAATGCATGACAACACTCTGTCCCTGTCCCCTTAAAACCAAGAGGACAACAAGAGATATAAATGGAAAGGTCACTCCGGTATGACTTGAGCAGGAAGAGGCCTGGTCCCCATGTCCCAAAAGATCAAATAATGTCAGTCATCATCTATGTCATGAGACGTGTCTGGAATTGGGATCCTGTCCCAGTTTATATCTTCTCAAATCCTTTGGTATCTTGATTAAGTCCTAAAAGTCTGATCCTCTTAAATCTACCAGTGAAGGAAGATTTTGCGATTCAAATGCAACCTTTTTTAACAATTTGACAGAAAACAGACAAATTCATCTCCAGCTGAGCATCCAGCCTCCAAATCTCCTCAGATTTGCTCTTTTCCTGGACCTCGTCTGCTGTCCACTTTTGGACTATGATATTGATAACAGAGGGGTACAGTGATGCTGATGGAGCATCCCGTTTCCTTGTTTTTCCTTGATTGTATTGTGTTTTTTGACTTCAGTGTAACAATGATGAATGTTTGTTTAAAAAAAGAGGATCATCCTTTTTATTGCCTAGCGTAGAGCCAACGGTCTGCTGTACGTTTCACTTTCTATGAAGTGACATTCATTTATTTAGCCACGCTGTCCTTCCTGGTTACTGTGGGAGAAAAATGATTTGTTCTTATCGTGGTCAGGGTTAAATCATTTTACTTAAAATCAGACATTTATTCAGAAAAGATTGAGCTTTCCTGTCTTTATCATTGATGTCTCAGGTAAATGTTACAGTCTACTCAGCGTAGAGAAGTATCGCCATCTAGTGGTGACAAGACGACACTGCGTTATGATGGGACATGAACGGGGTTCTCAAATATTCATTACTCTTAACACTGCTAACTTTTATCGGTTTATATGGTCTTGTTTTTGACAGCCATGATAAAAGATTACAAATTCAAATCTTTTATTGTCTTATGCATAGACTGTAGAATAAAATTCACGTTTAACAATATGAAACCTTACAAAAAGAAAAGTCCACAAACGGTAAATGAATAGAATTGTTAATCATGACATGTCAGATGTGTGGTTGTGTTGTTTTTCAGTGCAGTCTGTATTATGTAAGGTTGGATCAGTGTTTCTGACGTCTTTCCGTGCTCTGTGTGTAGGTTTTTAATCGTGCTGGGCTGTCTGATTCTGGCTGTGCTGACGACGTTCAGGGAGCACGAGGAGGCGTCTTCACACTGGCTGGTTGTTCTGGTAAGATGACTGATGAGAGGAGAGTCGGATGGAAAAAAAAAATCATCATGGAATATTTTATTTTACGTCAACAGCTGTGCCGGGCAATAACGTCAAAATATTTTAGATTAAGTGCAACTAAGAAGTCAAATCTACTCTGCAGTACAAATGATAAACTGGACCTTTAAATAATGAATGACAATGAATCCATTATTTATCTGATGATGAATAAATGCGATAAAGCTGTTTTAATTTATTTACTTGTATATATCAAAAGCCACAGACGTTATTGAAGAATGACTTTACAAAACATGACCAGTTCAAAATAAATGAATCATTTCTCTCTCTCTCTCTCCTTAACATTTCCAGGAGACCTTTGCCATCTTCATCTTCGGAGCAGAGTTCGCTCTGAGGATTTGGGCTGCAGGATGCTGCTGTCGCTACAAGGGATGGAGGGGGAGGCTGAAGTTTGCTCGGAAACCTCTGTGTATGTTAGGTAAGGAGGAGGAGGAGGAGGCTCTCTCACTTTTCATTGGTGGAACCGGGATGAAAGCATTCACCAAATCCATCACCACTACATGTCATTAAAGCGATCCACTGTTTAATTTATTTTCTCACTCGCTCACAGTAGCATTTTTACATAAATGTTGTCTGACGTGACATTCAGTCAGCCCTTTGTCACATGACAACATGGTGGACTTTTAGAGACGCATAAGGAAGTGATAGGAAGACTCCTCCAGCTTGGGGGGACACAGATTGGACAAACAAACGTTGACGTGTGGCCTCTGTTCTCTCAGACATCTTTGTGCTGATCGCCTCGGTGCCGGTGGTGGCGGTGCGTAACCAGGGCAATGTGCTGGCTACGTCGCTGCGCAGTCTGCGTTTCCTGCAGATCCTCAGGATGCTGCGTATGGACCGGCGAGGAGGAACCTGGAAACTGCTGGGCTCCGCCATCTACGCACACAGCAAGGTAGGACGTTGGGCTTCCTGCGGTGTCCGGGCAGATCGACGAGTTTATTCGCTTTTTCTCTCGTATTGTTGCTGCTATCTTCGCTGAACTGTCACTTTGTCCCATCCTCAATGGTTTCACCCATTGACCTAACACTGACGATGGCTTCATTGTTTTCAACATGTTTGAGAATAATCTTGCACCACACAAACCAAGACACTACAGACAGGAAGAAATCCCTCCCAACATTGGGCAGCTTGGAAACGAGGCTAAACGTGCACGCGGTACCAGTGATTGGCCGAGACATCGGATGGACCAATGAATGTGGTCGATATCGGGCAACACCAGCTTCGGCCGATAAACTTGTCTTCTTTTTTTTTTATTTATAGTTTTATTTACCACCATTATGCAACCTGATGTTTAATGTAGCTTAATGCAGCCCCTTTGGATTAAAAATGTTCATGTTACTCACAGATACTCAGCAATTATCAGTGAAGATGAACGCTTGTGTTTGTGCAGGAGTTGATCACAGCGTGGTACATTGGCTTCCTGTCCCTGATCCTGGCCTCCTTCCTGGTCTACCTGGTGGAGAAGGATGATGTCTCCATGTCAGTGCCCAACCCCGATAACCCCACCGCTCAGCCAAACCCCCAGGACTTTGACACCTACGCTGACGCCCTGTGGTGGGGGCTGGTACGTACAGCATCCTCCGTGGATTATGGTTGATGTGTTTCAACAATAGCAGTTCTCATCGATAACAACAAACGTCATACAAAGTTATAATACTCTGCGCCACATTTCTTTAGACTTAATGCTTGTTTTCTAGATATTAATGAGTGAAATCTCCCTTCTCCATATTTTCTTACGGGCCACACTTGCAGGTTTTTCAGCAGCCAAATGACAGAAAAACATCTCCAATCTAAACCGCATGCTCTGATTCATGCATGATGTGCTTGTATGTATGTTACACAATGTACAATATGACATGAAATAATAAAGGTTTCACACAGCCTCTTCCTGTACTCTCCCACCCATTAATTAGTTTTCAGTTATTTCACACTTCCAGGGTTCCTCACTGTCAAAAAAAAAAACGGAATAATTTATTCGTTTCTACATGGAGAGTTTTGTTAATTATATTTATTAAATGTCAGTAATCATGTAATGTTTTGTGAGTTTATTTCCATCCATGTGTTGTGTTGTATCATTATAATTTATGTATTAATTGCTCAGCCCTGGAGGCTGCTCTCTGCTCTAATGAGGGCCTTCCAGGCAGCGCTGCACCCACCGTGTCCTTTCAGCAGGACGGCCTCATTAAACAGGCACCGTCCTCCAACTCAAAGGCCAAGGTTCAACTCCCAGAGACAGTCGGCATCTGCCAGGCTCAACTGTCCCCGAGCAGCACGGTGCACGCGAAACGATCTTTCTGTGGACGACCCTGTCAACGGACAGTGAAGGTCACACACACGGCAAAGTGATGACCACGAGCGGAAGAACATTTCAAAGTGATGAAACAAACTGTGTCTTTCCACTGCTGGTGAATTATACCGGAGCCTGAGCAGCCCAGTCTGAGCTCTCTGCACGGCTACTAGAAGCTCAGGACTTATCAATCATCATGTGCTGCACAACATCAGCTCTGTGATCTGTTTCAGCAGAGCCACAATTCAAAGTGAAATTTTGAAATTGTATGTACTCTGGATAGACTGGCTCATATCAGATCATCAGTTTATTACCGACACCTACAGAAACCGGTTTTATTGAAGAACGTTGCCTGATGATGACTCCGTTTTTTAAAATGGCTCAGTGGATTTTTCTTGTTTTCAGATCACTCTGACCACCATCGGTTATGGGGATAAAACTCCAAAGACCTGGGCTGGAAGACTGTTGGCTGGGACGTTTGCTCTGATCGGCGTGTCCTTCTTCGCTTTACCTGCAGTGTGTATATTCGCCTACCCATCAAAGTCTTTCTTCTTACAGCATCCAGCACACTGACATTATTTCAACTTGGTTTCAGTACACATGAACATTAGGTGTCTCACCAGTCTTAGCTTTAACATGGATCTTCATTTTAGTTTCAGTCTGACTCACTCAGAATATTTCGATTTAGTTATCTGTCTTTATTTTTTCATTCTAATCATACAGATTTAGTCATTTTTTATTCTTTTTATGTTTTTATTACCCTCACGTTGTGATCACAGTAAAATCGATCATCATCCTCATGAATCTTTTGTCACGTGTGAATGAATGAAAATGTGTGAAATGATAAAGGCGTGCTTGTCTTCTTTGCTGTGTTGTCTGGCTGCAGGGGATCCTGGGCTCAGGTTTGGCTCTGAAGGTCCAGGAGCAGCACAGACAGAAGCACTTTGAGAAACGCAGACATCCAGCCGCCGGGCTCATTCAGGTGAGACACTGACACCTTTATTGCTCATCACTTCACACACTAATCTTCCGTTATTCTATTTTTTTATTTGCTCATACTTGATGATGTTTTTTTCTCCTCTTTCAGTCTGCCTGGCGATATTATTCCACCAATCCAACGAGGGAAGATCTTATAGCCACGTGGAGATTTTATGAAACTGTCATTTCTCTTCCCTGTTTCAGGCAAGTATCATAAAATGTGATCTAAATCTAAACATGTTAATCCATGTGAGGCGTCTCTATATTTTCCAGAGCTCCCGGAAAAATCAGGAGTGATGAAAGACAAACAATGGCTGTTAGACTGACAAATATCAAATCATCTCTGGAAATGAAGAGAATTCATTTCCCCTCGCGGATCAATAAAGCACTGTTCTTTCTTTTCCTTTCTTTTCCTCTTTTTTCTTCTTAACGTGATAACAGATAATCGTGCCGCATCTCTCCCAGCCGCATGTTAAAGTACGTTATGAAGTACCCCGTGTAGGTTATTGGACGGGTCTTCTTGTCTTGTTGACAGCGGTCACCATGTCAGGATTTGTCCTCTGTTTTTTCACCTCTACTCCGCTTGTTTATTAACGTTGTCTTTTTTCTCTCTCCTTCCAAAGGAAGGATCATTTGGAGGCCATGGCGAGGTAGGTCACTGTTCTCTGATCGTGGTCAGAGTGGAAGATTTCTTATGGTGCTTTAATTAGCCCCACACAGTGGGAAGACTAATGAAGGTTTCCTAGAATACAACCCCCCACCCCTGTGTTTTAAATAGCTTCTTATGAATTCACAGCTGGAATAAATCTCTCAGCAAAGTGCTAGCTAACGGCCGTGGTAAATATGCAATTGGTGACATAAAACTCCCACAAGTCCCACTCTTTAATGGGCCGGCCTTTCATATCAGCTCCCTCCATGACATTTGGACCCAGAGATTATTTTTAGAATCCTATTAGTGAGGCCATTAGTTATCTCTCAATTATGAATGGCAGTTCAGATGAAGTAATTAGGGCCTGAGACGGGCTCTTTGGGTCTGATGATTTTCTTTTTTTTTACCCCCATCGTGCCGATGGATATTAACATCGCTCTACATCAAAATAAATCATTAAATTTTAGCGATGGATAATTGATTTGTGAGAGCGATTCATCTCATCTTCACGGGCTGCTGGAGTGATGTCACTGGTTGATATCGATAATCGATTCCCAGTCGTCTTTAGCACTGGATGGTCACCACCGTGACCTCCATGTAACTACATTAGCACCTCCATCCTCATATACAGTAAATTTTAGACCTTTGGCCGAAAGGACGGAAAGCACGATGACAGGAAGCCTTGACTCTCGTTGACTCTTATGGAAATCAAACCTGTGACTTGTGGGTCAGTGTCTTTTTGCCAAAAACTGTCTTTTGAGCACCATTTTTGTTGTAAAAGTCATTTGACTGATTTTTAGTTGTCACAGGTCACCGGATAGAATTTTTCATAAATCGTGGCATTTAACGAGAATTCTCTGTTCACTTTTGTTTGCCTCTGACACAGATTTGGTTGTTGCTCTGTTGTGTAATGATATTATCTGATTGAAGCCTGGCTCCCAAAATTCTTTATATTAGGCCTAGAAAAATGTTAAAAAGCAGGAAACAAGCTACATGCTGACTAACGTTGAAAGATGGACAACACTGTTAATGCAGGCTAACTTGACTAAATAATGTACCTTTGTGTTTTTCTCCACACAGTCTTGTATATGATATTTGGTCCTTTTTCCTTTAGTTTTACTTACTGGCCCATCTCGAAAATACCCATCCAGTCCCTGCCTACATGTAAACAGACGGTATTTCCCTAATGTGAGTCTTTGTATCAGAGCGGCTCCGTGTTGCGGCAGCCTGGTGGTCTTAGCAGCAGTAACTCTATCCTAAGTGATGAACACGGCTCAGTGGAGTCCAGGGGGCGTTGACCTGAATGGCTGTGCTGCTGAAATGAGCTGCAGTCAAACAGGGACGCAAGGAGGAGAGGGACAGACCGAGCCCAGATCTTGAACCTTCTCACCCTCACTTCAACCAGACTGGGAGATTTTTTACAAATCATTCTTAATTTTGTCTGTATTGGACTTTTCCCAAGTGGTGGACTTGTATAAAAACTAAAACAACGGCACAAAAACCTTCAGAAAATGGAGAGAAAGAAAAAATACAGATACAACAAGACACATCAGAGAAAATAAAGATCAAGGGGTGGAAAGAAAGAGAGGGAGGGAAGGAGAACGAGCGGGACGGAGAGTTTGAAGTGCTGCCGTAAGATCAGGAGGTGGGAAATTATCGGCCTGACATTATCTGAGAGCGATGAGGTGGACGATGGCCAACGCCATCTCGGCCCCGAACAACCACGGCACTGTCAGCTCCAACCAGGAGGCCATAACATACTCCAGTGTGTGTGTGTGCGTGTGCGTGTTTGTGTGTGTGATTGCGTGTGTGAGGGAAGGAAGAGCTCTGGGAGCTAAGGAGCATTCTCATTTCTTTCTGTTGTCTCCTGGTTTACAGAGAGCCGTGTATAATCACCTCTCATTTTCAGAAAGACTTTGTCTGGTCCCATTCTGCAGCCTCTCAGCGCCGTAATCTTCTGTCCTTTTCACATAGAGGATCATATTGTATGTCTGCTGTGGGAGCAAAGTCGCCGTGTTTGGGCCATGCTTGTCTCCGGTTACCACATGTCTCTGCTTCCTCCAAGGCACACAGGAGTCTTATTTTACCAGGGAGCACTTTCTCTCTGTCTCGCCCTCTCTCTCTTTTTTGAGCCAAAAGACTGAAAGGCGTCTCCAGTCTAAACTGCGTGTTTGCATTAATGCATTATGTATTTGTGAGGACTTTATGTCTTCCTGAGCTCCCTGCCCTGTTCCTGGACAAAGAATGAAATGAAGCCCAGCGTGTAAACCCTGGCTGGCTTAGGAAGTTATTTTGAAGCTAAGACGTATGTACACACATAATGTATCTGTATGTTGTTTGTGCAGCACCTAGTGGCCAGTAGAGGATCTGCATGACAAGGCATTCTTTTTTTGGGGGGGGATTTTCAGTGTCTTTTGTCTCTTGTCTCCCGTTTTAGCCAAAAGCAGAGTTTGCTGGAACGAGTTCGCCTTCCCAACCCGAGGCCGTTGGTAGGGACAGGGAAGAAGACCGCAGGTCCTGCCGATGCCATTGAGGAAAGTCCTTCCAAGGAACCCAAACCTGCCGGCTTCAGCAACCGAGAACGCTTCCGCACTGCCTTCCGCATGAAGGCCTACACTCTCCGCCAGAGCTCTGAAGGTACTCAAGTATCATGGAGATAAAATGACTTCATCTTTACAAAACTTTTTTTCTTTATTTTAACTGAAAATCAACATTATTAGACAATTGGGACAGTCTATTTAGATAGCAATGACATCATCAATAGTCACTGACCAGCTGTGTCCTCAGCTAATAGCGATAACTACAATAGTTCTCAATCATGTAGGTTAGCCAGGGATCGAAGAGACATCATGGAATTGTCCATTTTGTACCCCCGCACTTCCTTCCTGGGGTGGCTGGCATTAGTCATAGCTAGCCAGCTCAGCACATTTGGAATAATGGCCTTAGGCAACACAAACAACATCCTAACTACAAGCCATGAGCTACTATGCCAATCTGCGAACACACTCAATTTACCAAGAACGAACAAAAAAGAGTAGATAAACTGTTATTGTATCTATGGCCAAAAAAAAAATGCCCAAGGCGCTGTTTCATTCAGTTGTGCCTAAAATGTCTGGAAATCTCTCTTGAATATGTCCCAGATACGACTTTCATTTTTTTTTTTTTTCTATATCTTGTCAGATGCCGGTGCCCTGGCAGATCCAGCCTTAGAGGACAGAGGCTTTCCCCCAGAAGTCCTCCTGGAGGAGATGATCCCAACCCTGAAACTGGTCATCAGGGCCGTCAGGTGAGAGAGCTGAACATCGAGCTTCACAATACACATTAAGAGCTCACTTAAAGCAATGATAACGTTACAATAAAACTAGAACATCATTTGTAGATAGATAGTAGATCCTTGGCACTTGGGTCCACAGTGGTCTATAGAATGGATATGTTTGGCCAGTGGACCTTCAAACTAACTGCTCTCCAGCATAACACAAATCCAATAATAAATTATGTACAGAATATGAGGCGTTGCTGTGTGGGAGTGGGAGCAGCACTCTGCAGGCACACACACGCTGACAGTGTGTTGGTAAATCTATACATCAGACATGTGACAAAACGTAGGAATTCAATCTAGCGTGAGGGACTAATGAGACGAGTGAGTGACCCCGTGAAAGTGCTGCTTTCCTCCACACCATTATGTTGGAGCTGAATGGGTCCATGAATGAATGGGATGTCCAGACGAGGAGGGCTTCAGTTTCAGGACTGAAGACCTCGCCTCTGGACTCCGATCTCTGAGGTGAGATGGACAAGAAACGAACGTGGAGTTTCAAAGTGGCTCAAAGGAGAAGCCAAGCAGGAACAACTATAGAAACCAGCCAGACACTGACACTGATTACAAAATCATTTTGATCATTTTGTTGTAGCTCTGAATTGAGTTTAGCTATGAGATTTTTTTTGTGTTGCCTCTAATATAGTGGCTTCAAATCTCACAATCACCTCCTAACTCAGAGAAATGCAAAAACCAGAATTACAGAATATCGCAAGATCTCCTCGTAACCCATCACTAATTCTATACACCCCATTAAAAAAGGCATAAGAATATAAATAAGACTTTTTTATTTCCCTTAAATTTGGTAATCTAACTGATTCTATTTTTTATATATTATTAACATTATTTACTCACTATTTTCATACAGATTTCCCCAGAATGTTTCCTAATACTTTTCCTGTCTTTTGAAACTTTGATTCATTTACTCAAATTTAATTTACGCTGAAGATGGACCTGTTGGTGTTCATCTCAGAGTGTAAGAGATTAAGATGATTCAGTCAGAATATAATCTCATCAAATGCCATCTGCTCTCCATATTCCATCACTTTTTTGTTTTTAAGTTCAGGCCTTGCCACAAAATTTGCTGCGTGGGTCCAAAATTCATGAGATCAATTATTTATGAATTTCGTTGTCTGAGTTGATGACAATCATTCGTCTATCAACCATTCAATTTAATTCACGAATCAGCCAATTCACAAATCGTTAGGAAATGTGTCTGGAATCACTCAACGGTTATGATCTGTGCTGAGGGATACTGTTCTGGTTCCAGTTTGGATCCACTTCATCCTTAACGTTGCAGCAGCTGAATGTATGAATTCTCTTTCCAAGGATTCTGCAGTTCCTCCTGAATAAGAAGCAGTTTAAGGAAACTCTGAGGCCTTACGACGTCAAGGACGTGATCGAGCAGTACTCTGCTGGACACCTGGACATGCTCTGCAGAATTAAATACCTCCAGACAAGGTGAGGACGACACCAAAGTCCTTTTATGTTCCCGAGGTATGAGGTGAATATCAAATCCAAGAGCGGCACGTCAGCGTGTGTGCAGTATGTACACGTGTGTGTCCGTGTGCATTTAGAGCAACGTTTGTTTTAAAAAATCGAGGACAGTTAATCGGAGTGAATGTGGCAATTTTTCATGGAGACGTAAACGAGACGCTTGAAAAAGCCGACCTGTCACCTTAGCTCAAGCGTAATGAAAGTTTTAAAGTGCACGTTTTTAAGGGCTCATTCTGTTCCTCTTCCTTTAAGGATCGACATGATTCTTGCACCTGGACCACCACTCACCCCAAAACACAAGAAAACTCAGAAAACACCCTTTGCCTATCCGCCCAATCAGTCACCCAGGTACAGCACAGAACAACAATATCACGCACCGGTGAATCTGGGCTTCATCTCCTCTAAACCAATGTGTGCGCACTGCAAAGCTACTCACTGTTTCTCTCCTCCAGGCATGACTCTGACCTTGGTAAAGCTACTTCCCTGCCAGATGCTGAAGACCAAAGCATGATGGGTAGATTTGTCAGGGTGGAGAGACAGGTGAGGATTTGAAAGGCTTTCATAGAATTGTCGTTTTGACCCGTTTCCATCGCGTTTTCCATCGTGTCTAAAATGGAGACGATCAGTGTTTTGGGTGGCAGACTTCCATCAGATAACGTTGGTACACGGCAGACCTACAAACAAATGTTACATTTATGCAAGTGTCCTTGTGAAAAAGGTCCTGTGTCCTGCTTGTCTCAGGTTGAAGACATGGAGAAGAAGCTGGACTTCCTGGTGGACATGCACATCCAGCACAGTGAGCAGCTACAGGTGGACTCTGCCGGCGGCGCCCACATGACCATGGAGCCCTGCGATCCTGTGGGGGGAGGCAGCGAAATCAGACGGATTTTCTTCAACTACGCCGAGGCGTTCCCGCACATGTCGTACCAGGTGCCCGGCAGCAAGATTAACCCTTATTACGGCTACAATAAGGAGCCGACCCGATCCAGAGGAGGAGGAAGAGGAGGGGAGGGGGCGGGTCTTCCAGTAGGAGGTCATGTACCTCCAGAACATCCCTTACATATGGCAGCACCCATCCCAACGTACACAGAG
>OMNV01027417.1:0-21981 GCA_900303265.1 Brotula barbata | reverse complement strand
GTTTTAAAGGCTGGGAGGGATTTGGCAAATACAGTTCACATAAAGTTGGATAGAGTTGGGATGGCGTGGCTTAGGTGGTAGGGTGATCACCTAGTGATCGAAGGGCTGCCAGTTAGATCCCCAGATTCTCCATGTCGAAGCTCCCTTAGCAAGACCCTAACCGCAAATTGCTCCCGACAAGCAAGTGGGCCTCGCATGGTTACCTCGGCTGTCAGTGTGTGAACGTGTGTATGAATGGGTGAATGTGATGCAAACACTGTAAAGCGCTTTGGATAAAAGCGCTAAAGAAATGCTGTCCATTTACCGTTTACCAGATCATTGCACCAACGAGGGGCCAAGGATGAAACTTGCTGAAGTTGGCACCTCAACACGTAAAAACTGCACGTAAAGTCAATCTTTGAGCCTCTTGACCAATGTTTTGCTGTGAGGCAAACATTAATGTAATCCTGAACAGATTTTAATGAAACCGTAGAGCTGAATCGGTCAGGTGGTATGGTAAAATGATATCTATTTTACACTTGCCAGGCTCAGACAATGGAAATCTGCTTGGCAATGCCCGATTACTGGGCAGCTGTTTAAGCAACTGCCAGCTTTTCTCAGCTGATGTCCAGTTCAGCAGATTTTTTTCTAGTAGTAGTTCATCTTTCTAAAGAAGGAAATGAATGGACACCCACAGATGTAATGATGCCTACAGTGCTGAACCACACTTAACTGTCTGGAAGGTTAGAGGCCATGGACAAAGAACATATGCGACAAAAAAGAACTTTACCATTGCAACCTTCAATCTTCTACATATAGGGAAGAAATAATTATATTGCTCCCAGCAGTATTAATAATTAATATTGTTTAAGGTGCTGTTCTGATTCTCCGTCTGCAAGCCCAGCTAAAGTGTGTGGGTGTTGTTCAAAGACTTTCGATCTCTTGTCCAGACATTTACATGTAGGTTTGACGATTCCAGCTTCAGACGGGATCTTTGCATTGTGCTAATGTTAACCATGGGGAGAGTTATGAAGGTTCTGACATGCGGGGGGACTTGAAGAAGCTAAGGGTTCTAACTAGAGTTCAAGACTCGCAGACATTCAATGCAATGCTAATGACAGAGTATCTCTGGGCAAATCTACTGAGCACATGGAAAACTCGGTATGTGTTTTCTCTGGCAGGAAACAAAGATTTGACAGTAACAAGGCTCTTGTTATTATTATTATTTTAAAAGGAAGCATGTTGTACCAAATAAATTGATTTGTTGCTGTATGTAATTACATAATCGATTCAATCTGAGCCAAAATGTGAATCTGAAAATGGAAACATATTGCTTGATAACATCTTTTGTAACATCTTGTAGTTGTTGTGCTTCATCTGAAATACAAATGAAATCCTCTACTGGAGCAACATTCAGAGCATTCACAGAACAGCAGGACACACATTTTGAAAGGTGATAAGGCTGACGGAGTGTAGGAAAGGCGGTTCACAATGCAAACATGAATGATTTTTCTTCTGTCTGGAGTTTATATGAGGTACTGAGATCAGAAATGTTCTTCTTTTTAGATCAATCTGCACCTGACTTGTTCTGAAAAGGACAACGTATAAAAGACAAAGAACCAAACTCTGACCTCCAAGACTGATGTCATTCCCTGACGTCCAGTCAAAAAGGGGTTTAATTTTTTCCTGTGACATGTCCAACTTCTCCCTCAGTTGTTCAACAGCTCCATAAAGCCTTTGTTTAAAATCACTTATATAAGAGAAGAAACGTTGGTCTAGCCCAGTTGCTTTTAAGCCTTCCTACAGGAGGAATGAAGGACCACCCCTTAATCCTGGTCAGTTTTCACACAAAAGACTCCTGGGAATTATTTCAACATTTGATGAAATCCTTCACTACTGATTCTGTCACTTATATGTATTTCAAAACCTGCACAAAGAAACAATGGAGTAATTTGGACTTTGTGACGGTTGGGAAACACAGTCCACAACTTGTTCTTGAGAAGGTTTTACAGTGGCTGATATGGAACACATTAGATCTGATTGCTTAATTTGAAACCGTGATTCAGTTGACAGATGTGACACGATTTCATGGAACTAGAATGCAACCGAAAGAAATGTGAGAGCTGACCACACGAGGCCCTCCAGGACCACGTTTCTAATATTCTCCCATTCTAATATCTCATGTAGCTTCCTGTTTGTAAAATGAAAACTACAATGAAAAATACTGCGTAGCCAATTGTTTGTTGTTTAAGATTCCATCTAAGTGATATCTGGATACTTTCCAGTGTTGCAGCATTTAATGATTCAACCCAACCAGAATCATTAGCCCAAGAGTGCTGTCCGAGTTTGACTCAACCTATAAATTCCACAACGTTTTGAACGCGAACCCAGTTATTCTTCGACAAATTTGTGTCAAAGACTGACATAGCATGACACAGACCAGTGTGGAACCCACATCCGACTGTAACCAGACAAAATAGCCCTGAACTCGATCAGTAGAAAACACAAGAGAAAACCCGAAATCCTTACAACAGTCCCAATCTTCAACATCTTGTAAGTGAGATGTGTGGACTGGAGTGCTTCGTCAAATAACCCAAACGTGAAATTTTAGAACACGACCCAAGCCAAATGTGTATCTTAGAAATTAGAAACAGTCGGGTCCTGTCAGGTCGGATAGTCACGTCAAGCTCTAGCAGCAATACAGCAGTGCATTAGGATTTATAAAGCACATTTAAATGTGGACGAGGATTCACTAACAAGAACGTCACCAAATAACCACGCTGTCTACCAAAAAATCTCATCCGCCTTCAAAATGAAAAAAAAACCTTACTCAAACCATCTACAGTAAAAAATCTAAACATACAGTATTATATGGTTACCAAAAATAAGCCACAAACAAATACATGCAACTTTTGTTGACAAGCCTTAGTTCCCTTGTAAAAGTAAACACAAAAATGTGACAAAGTAAACTTTTCCATTGTGGTTTGGACCAAATGCAATGGAGTGTAGGCGTGATCGCACCTTTAAAACTAGCTATGTTTAACTATGCTTAACTGTTTGGATTACGTTCAACTGGTGTCAGCTGGCAGAACCATAATATTACCATAAACCACAGCATTGTTACTTTAGGAATGTGGTTTGGAAAATTCCACAGCAGACGTGTCCTAGTTAGACTCCCGGTCGTCTGAATACTAACCTAAACATGTCAGCATACCAGGAAGTACTCAGCTCTCAGGCGAATTGGGAGTGTATGTGCGTTTGTGCTTTTGTCTTGTAAATGTTCATATGGTCAGAGCGTAGTGAGATTTTTAATCAAAAAGCTTTAAAACAAAGAACAGAGCCTACTGCTACTAGTCAGAGGAAGACGATGGCCCAACAAACATCTGTTATGCATGAGCCAATGACAAGCTCTTTAAACACTTTTATACACCCATACACCCACCCACCCACACAAATCCAGATACACACACACACATTCACAGACATCTGCTCTCCGTTATCCAAAAAGACCATACACACCAACAGTCATAGCCACAGGCATATACATGCACATGGAATGGACATACATACACAAATACACAGATCAATTACGAGGCTTGTACAGCAAACCCCTCATCAGAAACCAAAAGATCTTAACCAGGAGACAGATGGGGAGAAACTGAAAGATGGAGTGGGAAGAGAAATGCCAGAAAGAGAACAAAAAGAAAAGAATCTGGAGCTAATCTGTACCCTGAATAGTAAACCGTAATGTGGCGAGGGTTTAAACTGGACTGTCATTTTAATGATTCTTAGTAAAGCTCTTAGATTTGAAAGACAGACATCTGTGATCGTGGCACCTCGACTGTAAGTCTGCCATATAGATTTACAGAGTACATTAATTCTAGAGTAAATCTTACCATGATACACAATCCATGTGTCATTTGATGACTTGCCATCAAAGCTGGAAAAAGAAAGTATCAAATGTGCGCACACTCACACACACACACACACACACACACACAGGGTGGGAGGGGAAAAATATTACTGTCATGATCAGCGATTCTTCATACAAATTATTTGTGAATCATGCAGAGATGAGGAATCAATCATTTCCTTTTTTGATATTTAGCTATTTATATAGCTATATATCTTGTGTCCAAACAGATCTGTTGATAGACTACATTCAACAGCACGCAGCAGCCTCTTAGTTTAAAACTAAAGTCTGTCCGCACTTTGGATTTTATAATGTAAATGTCCAACTTAATATACAAACTATGTCACCAAAAAAACCAAGTACTGTAGTAATACAAGCAGCATAACGGCACAGCTTGGCTATCCTCACTTGTAGCTGACATCACTTGGCTACAGCTAAATTATGCTAAGCTAAGCTATGTCCAATGTGTTTACTGGATGATAAGTAAATTCCCTTCTCATGTTGGAGATGGAAGTCAAGCCACGACAAAAACATTGTATGGATGACTTTTCCTCAATTCAATTCAGGTATATTTTAAAAATAAACATGGCGCTTTTCCATTTTCTACTCTAAGAGTCTTTATACATAGTGATATAACAGATAATAACAAAAGATGAAGGAAAAAAAATGATCATACTCAACATATCACGTCATGTCACTATGTCACTATATCTTTTCATGCAAAAAACCTGTTTTGTAAACTTTACACAAAAAGCCTCTGCAGAATGGCAGTACATTTTTGTCAACTAAATATGGTTGTAACATCCATGCTGGTGAAGACAGATAGATGCTGTGCCCAACTCTGTCCAACTCAATAAACCATCAGACCATTGAGCCAGAGAGGTCTGCCCAGTTCTGCTCTGCCACACTTCTCTGACAATCTACTATGTGAGTTGTGAGATTCTTTGCGTGTGTCTGAGAGTGTGTGTACGTGCATCCATGTAAGTTTGACTGGCGCCACACTACTGCTGGGAGCAATTATAAAGACATGGAGCAGATAGCTGAACATTGCTGCTTTATGCACACATGTACTGTATGTATATACACACACAGAATACAGAGTTTTCTACAGTTTGGAGTACTTACTGCATGCTGACTATGTGTCAATACAATAACACAGTAAAATTCAAACACAAAGCATCCGGGAGGCTCCCGTGGCACCTGCGGTATGCCATCGTTTATTTCCCATCTCACACTTGTGTCTACATTGTAAAAGTCATCCTCATCGCGGGAAAAAAGTTATTTATTTCTCGACACAAACATGAACATGAGTGTTTTATGTGTGCATTTAGTTCACCGACAGATGACCTTTAACACACCCGGCAAAGAACCACGACCATGTGTTCTCCAGGAAGGAAAAACATCGGAAACACTCACACAAACACACATGCACCTTACACAAAAACCACACAAGCATGTAAGGGCATACACACACAGCATGGAAAACCCGCCCCCTACCACCCGATTCCACACACACACACACACGCACGCACATACACACACACACACACACGATCTCTGTTCACTAGAAATGAGTCACTCTGCTGGGAACTCCATGCTTTCCCCATTACTACTGACTGAGTGGCTGGCTGTCCTAACATGCTGAGAGAGATAAAGATACATGATAGTATATAAAAATGTAGGTGAGATGACAGAAACAGTGAGATGGAGACCTACTGGTAAAGAAAAACAATGAAGTAAGATAATGAGAGGCAAGTCAAGCGATGCCAGAGAGAATGGATAGACCGGTTGAATTCTCTCCATGCCTGCTTGATTACTACTGTCTGTCGACTTTACATATCAACATGGAAACAAAGCATCACAGAGAAAAACACACACGGATCTTGTTTCTGTTCTATGAATCTCTATCGCCATCAATGGTGATTTGAGGTGTACCAGGTGGGGGATAAATGCGTTATGTTTCGTGTTATCTAGTGATAAAGTGGAGTAGCGGGCACTGGTTTGTTAACGTGGCGTGAACATACAGAGAAAACAAAAGAGAGATACATACACAACCTTCCAGAATTCAGGGAAATGACATTTCTTAGTTTTTTTTTGTCTGTTTTGTTTTTTGTTTAGTTTTTCACTTCTCATGAATGACATCTAATGGTAGTGTGAGGTAATAACAGCAGGTTTGCAAATAGAGCTCTTTAAAATATTATGGTACTGGTCAATTTGGCAGAGCAGGCAGTCCGAGATTAGACAGGAGATTGGAAACCATAATGGAAAACATCTGTGGATAAAGTAGCTCAAAGATATCGGATTTAAAAATGACTTGGTTCCAAGTAAAATACAGCCATTGTAAAACATTTGATGAAAGCTCATTTAGTTGCTGATGTTAATGCAACTTAAGTATCAAAAGTATCATTTGGATAATAACTCTAGATAAGTATTGACCGTAAAGGAAAATTATTTCCTCATATCTTGTGTTGGTCTTCTGAAGAACTAACTGATAATCCTGTCCAGTCCTCCACATGTCTTAAAAGTTAAATCTGGAGCAGATCTTAAGTTTTCAAACGTTGATTTAAACTTTGGAAGACACATTCAATGAGTTGGACTGTCCAGAGTCCTCTATGTAGAGTTCACATTTATTTACTGTCAATCTATCACAAACAGGAAGTAGTCAAACCAAAGAAACTCAACACTACGTGCAGATGCTGGCATTTTTACCAAGATCGCACCAAACATCACCATCAAACCGTTTGGTTTCAGTCTGAACACTGAAAACATCGACCCGTTTACAATTCAGTTTGGAACCAACAACAATCCTGATTGGAAAAAAGAGATTTTAGTTAAGTAAAAAAATAATTTTACTTCTTACTTTACACCATTGCTGGAAAACAGATGAAGATGTCCAAGTATCAACCACAGATGATCTCTAGGAAGATCAGCATCAAAATAGCACAGCAATGAAGGGAAGTCATCCCCCCCTCATACACACACACACACACACACACACTCACACACACACACACACAAAAAAAAAGCACAGTATTTATCACGCCACGCTAATGGAAAACAAATGTAAACAAGGTTAACTTAATGGTTTGGTTATGTCATCTTAATAAATGTAATTACTCGTGTTTACAAGGACACTTTTTCTTTTCCTTCGGCAACATGGTGAATCCACACACAGAACAATGCCAACACAAGTCATCTGGAGAGGCAGAGAGTAATGACGACAAAGTGCTGGACTCATCTGCTGCATCAATCCAGCATTCACTCAACAGCCAGGAGTGCTTACTTTAATTCCCTTCAGACTGAACTCAATAGATACGGAGAGAGAGAAGCAGAGACAAAAATGGGATGGAAAATTGAAGAGAAGAAGGAAAAAGAGAGAGGGATACAGAGGGGGAATGGTGAAGGAGACAGAAAAAAGGAAAAAGGAGAAAAAGGGGTCGAAAGTGGGACATGAGACGGAGAAAAGCAGAGGACAAAACAGATAGGACAGAAGACAAATAGATAAACAGCTTCTCTGATTCAATACACAGATGAAAAATGCAGATTATTGCTGCCACATCATATTAAAGGACCATTCCATTGATTTTATATATTTTGTCTCAAATATGGTTTACGCCCACAATTGCGTAAACTGCAGTATAAAGGATATTATAGTGTTAAATTACTGTTATCATCAACAATTACTGGAATAACTACAGAATGTAACAAAAGATTTTTGTTAAATTTGTATGTGCTAATATGTACTGTATTTTACCGTAAATAAAAATAAAATTAAAAATAAAATATTGGTGCAGAATATCAGGTAAGTATCAGGATTCCAATGCAAAGTTCACATGCAGTGGTCTATTATAAATCACATCCTTAAGAAAATGTGAAGGAAATTAAAGGATAATTATTTAACTGAATGGAATAGAAATTGGCTCAATTGGCCAGATTGGTTTGCTTTAAAACTTGAGGGGTTTGGTTATTAAGTCATCGTGCATCAGCTCTCACAAACTGGATGAAGTGAAAAGATTGGGCAATAACGTGCACATACACATACACACACACACAGAATGTTATACACTTGTGAATCTACAGTGCTACTATGTGGACCATGGAAGCAGACAGAGACTATATGTCAGACTGAGGTCAACACTCCAACTGTTCGCTCTTCAGACAAAACCAGACAGTAAGGCAAACATCAGCAATGTGAACTAAATACAGCAGTCTTGGGAGACCAGACTTTTATCAACAGAGGGGTCTGTGCAGGCTTAAATGAAATAAAAATTATAAACATCTTCGTTCCTGCCTGAGCTCGGACGCTGCAGTAGAACACAACACAAACTCTGACAATACTTCTTTCAGAACTAAGCAGAAGGGACTCAGCAGACTGTTTGGCTCTGGCTCACAAACAGCCATTCAATGAGTATCCAGATATGAGATAAGATAAGGCAGATAAGAGGCAGATTTACAGTGTACCACCATGATTTGGTTTCAAAGTTTGTTGGTTTTAAGACGTGTAGTGTGTCAGTGAGTGAGTGTGTGTGCGTTGTACTTGTACGTGTTTCTTGGGTGATCCAGGAATCAGATTAAAAAGATCAAGGGCAGGATTTCTCAAAGGGAGGGGATATCTGCAACTAACCAGACTGATGACTGTAAGGCATTAAAGAGGTTTATTTACTCCACTAGTGACAGAACGTGCTCAACGGATCTGTTATATACTCCGAAAGATTTGCTTGGTTTAGCTAGGTGTAAAATGAAAAAGTAATGTAATCTATCTGAAGTCTAAAATCACATTTTTAGTTTTACTGAAAAATGACAAAACGTGATCTCGGCAAAAACTTTCCCAACCCAAAGTTTAACGATTTTTTTTTAAATGTATATTTTTAGGCAATTTAAGTAAAAGAGCAAAAAAAAATAACCTCAGGTAAGATGGATAATATGGATAATAGAGTCTCACCTGCCCAAGATATTCACATTGCGTTCTGCATGTTCACTACACCACCACAGCTGCAACTGGTTCTAGCCCCTAAAAGAACCCTTTGTTCTTTTCAATCTCTGGAAGTTGCAAGGCCTCGTCTGTCAATTGGTGAAGACAGCCATGTTTTATTATTCTGATCTGATTGGGCAACGCCGCTTTGAATGATGTTCTAGGCAGAATACTGTGGAAATAATTGTGGATAGATTGTGCCAGATCTAATGACTGACGGATTACTCCAATCTAATGTGTTAATCATCACACCGTCAACAAAACTCCACACTGAGCGAATAAATATGTCTTCACGGTTTTAGGGCCGGGTTTCTGTAATGTGCTGACGTAAACAGTGCCCGTTTTACTCATTGCAACCATGCCTAACCCCTGCAATAAAACTGTCTTCCACAGAACATTTAGATAAGCGTAAAAAATATCCGTGCAACAACAAAGTGCAGATGGCAGGCCATGCCATATTTAGCCAACTGTGATCAACTGTATCGTCAGGGTACATACCACCAAGTTTGAGCTCAGAACACAGTCATTCTTTCCGATTTGGTCATTCTGTTTGTAATCAAATTCCATACTCTTGTTATCGATATAATCAAATGATTTATTGATTTTTCCATTACAGACATAGACCAGTAAATGTGCTGTAGTCACTGCAAGACGCAATGATTTACTACACTTTCATTGGTTTTCTAGCAGACAATAAATTAATTCTTCAATACTACTACTAATAATAAAGAATAATATTGCCAATAATAAAGAATACAAAAAATAATAAAAATAATAAAAATAGTAAAGATAATAAAAATAATAAAAAATAATAAAAATAATAAAAAAAAATAAAAATAATAAAATATAATGAGACTGCTGTCCTTTATTTTTCTGCTCCTTTCTGTGCCTTTTTTTAATTCTGATGGACTCTATTACAATTTGCTTCTCATTCACCAATTCCTATACCAATAGCCAAGGTAACTGGCCAACATGGAGGAGCAAGATATCAATCCTGCAACTTTCCAATTACTAGATCGGTCACTTGCCATGCCATGCTGCCCCCAATTTCCAGTTTTGCTCACCTTTGTTACTGTGACTACCGAGTATCAAGAGATCTCATCATATCTTCAGGTTGCAAGACAAAGGTAAACAAAAGACAGGAATGGATGCAAATGAGATGAGAATTTTTTTCTATAAGCCGCTGCTTTCAGAAGCATGTTTACATTTCTGACTTCATTCTATTGCAAAAAAGAAGAATTAAAGCACTTTTGGCAGCTTGAACAAGCAGTGATTGCTGCTCTCATTAGCCATCGTTCATTATTTTACATCGGGCGAGTCAAAATGATAAGGCCACTGGCATTGGCAGTGACAGATATCTGAATGATTTCCTTATATGACTGTAGCTCAAAACGACTGACAACACTGGATTCCTCGTGCTTTCACAAGGAACAACTGGAATGCTGCCACATGCAGTTTTAATGTAACTCATTTTTGTCACCTGTCTGCCAAATCAGATACGATCGCCATGCCACGATACATTCCATTTATCCTCCTTTAAGAGATACAGCTTACTGCAAACACAGCATGAAGACAACAAACAAGAAAAATGGAGAGGCGGAAGAAGAGAGAGAGTGAGATAGAGCAGGTGAGAGGGAGGGACGGGAGAGCAGAGGACAGAGAAAAATAAGGAGAGATAGGGTGATGATGGACGAATGAGCGAAAAACGGAAAGGAGTTAAAGAGTGAGAGGGTGAGAGACGAGTTGGAGGGGAAAGACTGAATCATGTGTTCAGGGTAGAGTCAGGTTCATACTTATCTTTTATAGACATTCCGATATAATTATATCATCACAACTATAATATGGCACCACGTACAATGGCTCACACAATGGCACAGAGACACACACTTTCACTTCAGAGATAACTCACTTCATCATGACAGACTCTTACATCGTTTAAACTGACAGCATCTCAATTATGTATGACCAGTTAAATAAAAATAGCCAGGCTGGTGCGGCACACACACTACAACGCCATGTTGTACTCAACAAAATCTGCATACTTTCTATTCAAAAACACAAAACTGATGTCCAAAGCAATTTAAAGGACATTTGGAACATTTTTGAAGTTTGCACCAAATCATCCAAGCCCCTCTGCACTTAAGATTTTTCCTCTTAGTCTGCACACAGTCAGCACAACTGCAGATAACAGGGCTTGGTTTCTGTTCTTCAAAGACACCGGTTGGTGCCATTCTGCCAGAAAAACAACTTCCACAGAAGGAAAGGGAAAATTACCAAAGCTAGACACTCTGTCCTGGTAAACACAGAAGATGAATTCAGTCTGGTCAAAGTTTATCTTTTAACATTTTAAGTTTGAAGTGGTGTGGGGGTTTTTTCTACTTCCCCTGAAATCATTTGACATTCATAGGAAGGAAGGGCAGTTTCGCCGCTCGCAAACATCATTGTCGTGCATCAGCTGTTTATGTACCCTCTTAGCGGTGACAGCAGCCAAAACCGAGCCTGAGGAGATGGTATTTAAAAACAAAGAGAAAAGAATTTCACTAAGAAAAGGACAAAGTCGAGGCCCAGGGTTTGAAACCTGTTAGCTGTTCTCAACGTTGTAGCAGCTAACTACGTCCATAACGCTGTAAGATTTCAATTTCAATCATATTTTGATGTGTGAATGATGTTTGAAAATGCTGTTTACAGAGCAAATAATGAAAAACCAACATTTGCATAACGTCTCTGTTTTCTGCATAACAACAACAAAGACTAATTTAATCATTCATGGGAATTCTACTCTGGTTTTAAGAGTAGATCATCGAGACAAATCAGCATCAGACAAATGCGTTAAGGGGAAAATGTCCACAGTTACATCTCTGGCTCAATGCCATTGTTGCCTTGGCTACATCGGACCATATCCACCAACAATATAGCCGAATGCTCCTACAAATTGTTCCTTAATGTTATGTAATACAGAAAGTCAATATATATTGCAAAAGACAGATCTGCAAGGCAGTTAAGATTTCTTTGGTCCATGGGTTCCATCTGCTGCCTCTGAAGGTACACCAGGACTCAGTGAGCCTGCATTAATGAGCCCCTTCAAATAAAAAGACAATATATCAATTACGTCCTTGTTAATCTCATTTCGTGTCGCAATGGAGTCATAATTATTGACCTTGTGAGGATCTCAACAATGGTCAACACAGTCACAGATGCCTGTAAATTAGAGATCAACACAGGCCAGGCTCATGCTGGTAAATTTTCACAGTGGTTGGTAAGTCAATCTATTCTTCATGCTGGTTTGGAAAGAAATTACCCATGATTTGGCATTCCCTTTAAGAGTTCTTTCCTCCTCTAAGGTCCAATATTCTGCCATGGTCTAATAACGTCCCCAGCTGACCATTACTTTCACAGTGAGTGTTATGAGCAGAATTACGATATATGACTAGCGGAGAAACGTTAAATCAGGGTCGAACATTGTGTTGAGTGGATCGAGTTCGGCCTCATGGTGGCACTTGGAGAAAACTTATAGGGTCGCTAAAATAAATGGTTTTCCACATCTCAGGATTGCAAATGAGCACTAATAATTTCAGAACAATACGGCCATTGGCTTTGCAAAAATGCTTAGATTGGCCAGAGGCGATCACACCGCATCCTCTCCATCACAATCGGCGTGTATCAGTTGTGTATATCGTTTGTTAAATCATATTCTATGGTTTTAGATCTCATGTATTTTAATCCATTTTTACTTGGTCTTTTCTGTGGTTCACTTCTTTTCCTGCCTGTACTTTTTGAGCTGCTGTAATGTGTGAATTTCCCCAGTGTGGGATCAATAAAGTTCATCTTACAAAGAGAAAATAGTAAGCGGTTAGTAAAACGGTGAAACACCCAATGGACTTTGGATTTGACCAAAGACTAACTAAGACCTACGTGTGTATTCCTGGCCTGGAAGCTGGTAGTGGTCTACTTGATTACACAGTCGTCAGCCAAGGAACGAAGAGTATTTCTAACCCGTATATACTCCAGGAAGATTTACTGGACAAGCCAAGATTCAGAGCTACGTACCAGCATGTGCTATGCAAAAAACGTTTTTGACCAAGTACATCCAGTCCTCTGCTGTGGCCCATTGTCACAACTACTAGCATGTTTTGTCTATAAATGATAGCCTTTCTACATTTCCCATGAAAAAACTCACTTTTATTGGAACTATTTACATCTTAGAATGTATTTTATTGTGCAGTGAAAGAGAAAGCTACCCTACCTGCCAACCTTTACGAAGGGCAGAATTGATTGTATGTATATCTATATGTTTAAGAGTACCTCTCCTGTGATAAGTGCAGTGTTCTTTCTCCTTTACCGACCCTGGAGGATTTTACAGTTGTTACAAAAGGCAACTATTTGCGATCAACAGAGCAACCAATGTAATTTCATATTAAGTCAGATGTGTGTGGAGTTATAGAGGATAATGGAGTGTACACTGTATTAGGACTGTCAAAACAAACACATGATACTTATTAGCTAGTACGATAGACTGAAGTCAACTTTAAGCCCATCTTGTTTCAGATGTGACAATGGCTCCAATTTAAACAATGAATCGTTAAACATGAATGAGTTGTGGGCCTCACAATGTGACTTCATGTGAAGATATTTGTGTGGGCAAATTAGAATCTGCTGGCATACATATTTCTCATATCAGAAACATCTGTGGAAAGCATCATTCCCTATAAATCAAATCAAAGCACAAAGACGACTTTTGGAAGCCAATATTCAATCATAATACAAGGAGAAATGCATGGGAATACACCCAGATAGAGCAGCAGCCAAGTTTCCATCCACTTTTTGAGCATTTTTTGCTAACAAAATGAAAATGAGTGGAAAAATAGTTTGCTGAGTTCGGCGTTTACACGTTAAAGTGGTGTGCATAATGACTCCAACCCTTGGGGAAAAAAAAAACACCGTTGTCGCATACATTCTGGTTCACGACCAAACATTTCAAACGATTCCATCCAGAATTATAACTGTATCCTATATCATTACCTTCCCCGGTGTTCCATGTTTTACTGATAAATGTCACAAATCGAGTGGAGAGAATATTTAGGCAGGTTATTGGCTTTAGATGTGAATTTATACAGTAGATGTCCTAACATTTTGGTTTTTGAACCAAATTACAGAACTTAGCAACGCTGTTAGATGTTGGTGGAAACAAAGTAACCACAGGCCTGAGAGCCAAGAAGCTTTGCCTTCATTTTCAACTAAAACCACTGCGAAAGAGTTCTGTTTAACCTGTTAAACTCTAAGATAACAACCAAAGGGTCCATCTCTCTAAGAAATATATCTTTCAAATTATGGTGAAATGCACAGCTTCCAAAGATAACAAATATATCAGGATGCACTCTGTGGAAAGCTGTATAAAATGACACAGAACACATCCATACTATTTTAAGAAAAGTTTATGGGGAATAATCATTGAGGAAAGGCTTACTCTAATGGATTTTTAAGATTGTTTTTATATGTTTACGCTCAAAAGTTAATAGGTTACTAATGTGAAAAGGTGCACTCAAATTAAATATATTTAAATTAATGCTCTTTTCATTAATCAGATTCAGAGAACCCCTTGTCTCCTCTTCCAACCAACTGTACCTCTCTTCCGCAATGTTTTGTCGAGGGACCGCGTGAGTTTTCAATGAATATATTAATTCTCGACATAAGTCAAATTCATCCACTTAAGTTAAACAAATAAATTCTATGCTGACATTCGTAAAATATTACCGATAATTCCTCTTTACATCGCATTTTGAAGCGTTAAAACTGCTATAAGCTGGGGAATGAAAGCAGCCTCCAAAGACCATAATGCAATGCGGCCACAAAGTTATGCAACATGCTGAGTAAAGGCCTCACTTTGTCCAAACCAAAAGATCTCTGCTGACCATATGACCGACACATGAAACCCTCGGCTGAAAGCAACAAGTTTATACTACTAACACTATGAGGTAAGCAGGACCCCACCTCCCGTTCACTTACTATGAAGAGCATCCAGTCCCACAGGAGGCGCACTACAAGAGTTCAAATCAGTGAGCCTGGAGTGGAAACTCATCATACAAGAGATCTGTTGCATATTTATTCATAAATGAAAATTACAGCTTCTCATTTTACCGTTGGAATAAAATTCCAATTAGACACAGCTGCTGCACAGATCTGTTTCACTGTGAACCCAACATGAAACAACTATGGGCACGACAGAACGGTGCTGTTGGACTTGGAGATGATGGATCCGCCCACGTGGGTTTGGCAGACGATAGGAGACATTGGTGATGTCTTGATTCTTTGCCACATTAGATCTGGTTGTACTGCTATCTGTGGGCCTCAAACCAGTATTTTGGCGTATGTAAGCCATCAGAAATCCGACAGGTAGATTGGGACAAAGCAACTTCTGACACAACGAATGTGCTGGACATTTCATGTTAACATGCAACTTTTTTGCCAAAAACTAAGCTCTTTGTAATTTGGGATTTCTCAACAACTATGAACAGCAGCAACAGAAAGGAGAACCACCCCACTCCAGGCCCCAAAAGTTGGTTTAATATCAAGAGCTCATTTTTTCTTTGTGCCTCTCCACTCGCTTACACACACACACACACACACATACACGGACATACACAGACAGACACACACCCACCGCGAGAGTTTGGCCTCAGACCTGGCAAGCAGCATTGCACTTCTTGGAGCAGCTCTTTCTCTCTCTAATTTAAAGATGATTGCTGTGGGCCCTCTGTGTGTGACTAGTGAAATATGAGTGTGGCGAGGAGAGTATGGAGACTTGGACTGAGTTTAGCTCCGTGTGTGTATGAGTGTTCGTGTGTGTACTCTGGGTATCATATAGTGGCCGCTTGTGACTTTGCATATATGCAGTACGTGTCACTGATTGTGGCCATTTGCTTATATATTTGGTGTGTATGCGTGTGCGTGTGTTTGTGCGTGTGTGTGTGTTTTGGCCTGAGCTAGACTTCAGGGCCAACAAGAGTAAACAGCGAGGACTTGTGCAGAGAAACAGGCAGAATGAGGGCAACGCAGGTGAGTTTAAGAGGAATCCATCAAACTACTAAACCACCTAGAATATCAAAGTCAAACCAAAAAGGCTGAAAGTTGTCTTAAGTCCTCAATATGCTTCATTTTCACTCGAGCTTATTTCTTCTTTTTCTATTTATAAAGCACATTTAAAACCAACATAAGTTTCACCAAAGTGCTGTAGACGGAGAAAGAGCAACGCTACACAGAGAGACGAGCAACACAGCGTGGAAGCAGCTAGAAAGCAGTCAAATGACACATTGACACAGTGACATAAAAAGAAACATACATTCTATAAACTACGGAGGAAAAACATCAAACGGACTCAAGAGCATAGGAGTAACGGTGAGCGTATGAGTGAGATTTAAAAGTAGCAACAGAGGACGACAAGCGAACAGAAAGTGCTCGGCAATCACCCCTAGTTTCATTTTCAATATTTTTATTGGACTATAACTGAAAAATAGTGTTAAATAAAAGAGGAATTGGAGGGATTATGCATAACGCAAACAGGGGGGCAAGAAGGTCAAACATTAACAGGCTATATGTGGTTGTTAAGCAAATAATAACTGAAAAAAGACTACATGAAGACAACTCATTCAACATAATTCAGTAGTTTAAGAAACCTGCACCCTGCAGAGGAAAGGTCTGAAGTTAGATTGTTCTGGTCTTGTGACCAAAGCCAATGTGAGATCTGACGATACAAGTTGCAAAACTTGCATGGTCTTAATGTGGACCATCTGTTTTCCCTTCTTGGTATTTTCTCTTCAGCACCGCAGTAACTATGTTTAACTTACTGCAACTTTACAATGTTTACACCAAACGCTGCATGTTTGCCCCCCAATTTAATAGCTGTAGCGCCAAAAATGAGCAACTGGTGGGCAAATAGTTGGCAGATTCATATTTGTTATGAGATAGATGCAATACATGAAGCCGTCTTTGACTGGTCTACTACGTTCATTTGCTCATATGCTGTAAGGCCGTTTGATTTTCTTAGTTTATTCATTTGGGTGATTAATTTCTTGACCACCGCGGGTCCGGGTCCAGTCATGATTCAGCATTTTGCAATGGGAGTTTTGACCTCAGCAGTTAATCAAATGTCTCTCTGAGATGTTATAGGGTTACTGGTACAGATCCCACAGAGGATAAACACACTTTTCTGTAGCTCCATGCAGCTTGCAGCCGCTTTGAGCTCGTTGTTTTGGC
Source organism: Brotula barbata (assembly GCA_900303265.1). Lineage (NCBI taxonomy): Eukaryota > Metazoa > Chordata > Actinopteri > Ophidiiformes > Ophidiidae > Brotula > Brotula barbata. The sequence goes on along the minus strand of OMNV01027417.1, from coordinate 4,867 downwards.
TCAACAGTCTATCTGCTGGAGTCCCACTGGCTCAGTGGTCCAACCCCTTTCACATAAAACCATGCACAGCTGCTTTCAGCTCACGAGCTCTTAAATGCTGACTGTATGCTACCTGCCCAGCACAAAATGGTGGAGAGCCAAAATAAACGAGAAGCTGGCTAGGAGAGGTGAACATCTAGAAAGCCAAAGAAGCCCAGATATTTTTCCAAAGAGTTAAGGGACCAAACCAGGCATTAAATGATGGTCAATATTGGTCTTGCGTTCAACACATGGTGAGACACAGGACTCCTATGGGAGGCCAGTGTAGCTCTGTTTCTGCTGAATGTGTAGGTATCATTATGCAATAGTTTGCTTAACGCATTTCCCATAGGAATGTTGACATGCAGTGCGTCAGTCGTCTGTCAGGGCTTGTTATCTGTGAGTTTGGTTTGGAGAGCACTTTCTGCCAGCTAGCCATCAGAAATTACTCAGCACAGATTTAATCATCAAAAAATAGAACATATGAATTTAATATCTGCAGTCTTTCTTACAAAAATACCCTCCATAAGAGGAATATTGCTCCATCAGAGTAATACTGCTATTCCACTGCTGCTTTTAAAATGACTTAAAAATGACATTTAGGGAAAGGAGCCAGTATCAGCTACCATATTTACCATAAGTTTAACTGGCAGTAAGTGCAGACAGGGAGATACTTGGTCCACCTCTGTAATTTGTGGATTACGAGGGATAGGCTTGGTATTTTTGATGGGAAATGGTAAGAAAATCATTCAGGTAATGGAGGTACTATTACTCAACTCTGTATTTTTGATAATAATAATAATAATAACACACCAATTGTTGCTGTGTAACCTATTTTACTGTGGCACGTACAGTAGTTTCCCGTTGGTAGAGAGGAAAAGGGTGTGAAAGTTGAAAGCTCTATTTTTACCAAATTGCCAAACTAAAACACTAACAAACTTCCTTCCATGTCAGGAAAATAAACAAATGTGTGGACCAACAGAGCAAGTGGCCATTGCTTGGTGGAGGTTTTTGGCTTCCATCCTATCTGACCAGTCCATGGTGACTCTGCCTGAGATAAAGAACAATTAGCCAACTTCACAGACTTAGCGCCCAAATAAACTGGGACGAATCAGGGGCCTATTTTGAAAGGTGGCTTCGATCTGCTCTGTTTGAGTTAATCAGTCACTGGTTTCAGGATGGCGAACCGCCAAACAGTACACTCCGGTTCACCAAGAACCTCGGTGTGACTAATTCTGAAACAGTCACAAAACGTGCATACAACGCCTGGAAAACCTGTCAAGACTTGTCAGTAAAACCAAACATTACACAGTGCCACATTTCAAACAGCACCAGACAATAGAGGCAGAGAATATATTGTTTTGGGAACATATGGTATAATGTTATGTGGGACTAGATGGCCTTTTGGTCTCTAGTGCACTGAGCAATGTCCTGTTTCACCATTTCCTTGTAGTATTCTATTAGTAGTCTGTGGCTTTTCTATCATTGACAAAAGTGACATGAAATGCAATGGTGCTTCCTAATGGTACTCATGGATATGACATGACAATGACTCAGACAAACATATTCATGAGCAATGAGTGGATGACATTCCAAAATAAATCCTGAATTCCCCTTCTCCATCAACATTAAAGGTGGCCAATAGTGAAGAGGCTTGACTTCCACACTTGACTCTTAAGTATCCGAGTCAAAGCCGCAGCTCCCTGACAAACGTATGACGAATGTACCAAATGTCAAGTGCTACAAACACAAATATGAAAAATGACTTTGTTTACCCTTTAATCATAATTAGCTGCAGTTGCATTCCTGGATTTGGTACTCATTTCAAACTCTCTCTCGCTCTCTCTCTCTCTCTGACACACACACTCCCACGCCCGCAACCACACAGGTTTATCCCAGGATAACCTCCACGGACGTACTTCAAAGCAATAAGTATTCCAAATAATCATCCCTCCAAATGCTGATTCAATTTGCCCTAATGAATTCTGGTTATTTACACTTACTTATTTAGACAACCAAAAATACTCCACATACAGCCTCAAGGGTTCTTATTAGAGTGCATGCCAATGTTAACAAGCCATTTAAACAAAATCCTGGATGTGATTTGGCAACCAAACATAATAGGCCGAGCCCCACCCTTCTGACAAGTTTCTGAACTATCACAGATTAATAATCAGATCGGATTAATGAACAAAAAAGCACTTTGACGTCTCGCCACAGCGCCGTTCCGCACTTATCACTTTCGGCCAAAAATACCACCTCACTGATGTGGAATGCACGTTTGTACCTAACGACGTGTCCAGAACAGAGACGTCTTAAACAGCTTCACCTTGACTTCATTAGTACCTTTGAGCCTTAGAAGGTAAGGTTTTATTTCTTCTCCTTTTATAGCATAAACTTTGAATCACACCTCCTTCTCACTTCGGATAAAATTGGAGATAGCACCTACAATTCAGCTCATTTGGAGCAGCCCTGTCTCCTCTCCTCTCCCCCTCCTTTCTCCTTTCACCTGGTTCACCTTCTCCCTCATACTCTTGATAGCCCCCAGGCTTTCGTCCCCCTGCTCTGTATGTTTGCATTCCTGTCGAGCTCTATTTAAAGCCTTCATCACTTAACGGGTTGAGGAATGCACATCTGTAGTAGAACCCCCGTCTCACTCTCTCTGCCCCTATTACCGTCTACCTGTCTATCTCTATAGCCTCTTATCTCTCTGTCTCCATGTTTGTTTTCGTCTCTAGCTGCGGAGTCAGTGCATTAACCTTTGCGATGGAGCTATAATTTGACATCTGAATATACAAAAACGAGCAGTTCGGGGATTGATGTTGTTTATCACGTCGACGTGTGCTCTGGCTGACATCAACACTTTATTTATACAGCAAAAATGTGTTTCTGTACTCATAAAACAATGGCGGTTCATCCATCCCCAACAATCACAAACACACAGACATACACGCATTCACGTAACCACACGGACATACACGCATTCACGTAACCACACAGACATACACCCAGAGGATGCAAAACCACACTTGCGTCTAAACAACCTGCAGTTACACATGCAACGAATCAATCCATGGATTGATGTCACAAAGCAAACAATAACATTGCAGCATATCAACAAGTATCGAAGACCAAGACGTTTCAATTGTGAATATTTCAGACAATTCCGTTCTGTTCTATGCCTCCGTGCAGAGCGAAACATCTACAGTACATACTGCTTCATCAACAAGTCACGAGAAATTTCCAAGGACAACGCAAAACATGTAGTGAAGTGATGATCCTTAACTTCTGCTGGTGAAATATTCAAAATTCAAATTTTTTGTTGTAAAAGTAATTCGACTCACATCTCCTCTCTGCACCAGTCACATGGAATTGTGGGAATGCTGTTGTTTTTACCCCCTACTGCTGTTGGATGTCAGTCACGAGAGGAAAACACACAAAATTAAACGTTATCACTGCGACAAAACACATTTTAGCTTCAAAAAAAAAAAACAACAACAACAACAAAATTTCTATGGATTTCAAATGTTTTGATTTTCTGCAGATTTATCCAGGGTACCACTCTGAGGTGGTACACGTGCCACAGATTGAGAACCAGTGGCCTAAGGCTATTTTAAATTTGATCCCCAACACATAGCTGTACCAACACGCATCTGCAGGGAAGAAAACAGCGACTTAACTTATAATTAGAGGGCAAATGATGAGGAATGCAGGAGAGAATAATCACATAATTTCATATATCACTGTCGCATGGATTTAATTAGAAGACGTGTTATATAACAAGCGTGTGTTTTTGGGGTATAGTCGGACCTACATGAAAGCAGCGAGCGTGACACATCCCCACTGTGGACAACACTGGAGTAAAATTTCCTCTATTCCTTCCTGTCTCGCGGATAAACTTTTCCCCACGCGCACACTGCTTCCTGGCCGATGATTCCCTCCCCGGAATCGAGCGGTAAAATCCCCAAACTCACCTTGGAAAATCTCCCGGAGTCAAACAGGCATTTTCCTGTTTTCGCCTTCCATGTTCGGGGCTTCGTCGAGCTGTTGGTGGGCTCCCGGCGAGACTGGAGACGAACTAGCGGGACAGGAGAGCAACAAAGTCGGACAAGTAGCAGGAGGAGGGGCGGGAGGAGAGGAAGGAGGCCAGACGAGTCGGTTCGCAGCCTCATTGGAGGAGGCGGCTGTCAATCAAACGGAGGGAGTGGAGGCGTGTGCTAACCGTGGAGGGATTTAGGCATCAGCGTTGACCCCAGACCTGGGATTAGGAGTGTGGAATGGAAAAACAAGTTAGATCTCCCTCAAAAACAAGTCATGATGATGCAGTATTCAATATTTTAAATTAATTTGATTATTTATACATTATTAACATTAATACTATTAATATTAGTAGTAGTAGTAGTAGTAGTAGTAGTAGTAGTAATAAAAACCACTCAAGCATAATTTAGAAGAAATAAAAAGAAAGTCACTAAACGAACCGCTGCAATTAAGAGCAGAGGTAAAAAAAAAAAAATCAAGAGTCAAAAGAGTTTAAGTACTTCATGTAGCAAAATATGTGTGATAAAGCTAAAATTAATGAAATGCACATTTTCAAAAATCTAACACAACTTGCATGACGTACAGTTTTGTTAGTAGTAGTACTTTCAGACAGTTAAGTTTCACTATTCAGAGTTTCACTCTTTCTAGGTTTGTTCTGCAATGAGATGTGCACAGTCCCCAAACACAATATGACCAAAAATATTGAACATCTGCAGGATGCATCCACCGTACCTAACACAAAACACAGACACACACACACACACACACACACAGCTGATAAACAATGTGACCGACATGGGAACACACACAA
>OMNV01027416.1:0-10386 GCA_900303265.1 Brotula barbata | reverse complement strand
TAATCTATCACAGCCTAGTACAGGCTGTTACCGTCTGCTACAGGCGGTCACAGTCTGTCGTAGAATGTTACAATATGTCACATTCTGTATCAGGCGGTTACAGTCTGATATGGGCTGTCCCAGTCCCAGTTATAATCTATCACAGTCTACTACAGGCTGTTACCGTCTGCTACAGGCGGTCCCAGTCTCTTATAATCTATCACAGTCTACTACAGGCTGTTAGGGGAGTCAAACATATGACCTTCTTGCTGTGAACCAACAGTATTACCTGCTACTACAGACTGTTACAGTCTACTACAGGCTGTTACCTTCTGCTACAGGCGGTGACAGTCTGATATGGGCTGTCCCAGTTTGTCATAATCTATCACAGTCTACTACAGGCTGTTTGGGGAGTCAAACATACGACCTTCTTGCTGTGAACCAACAGTATTACCACTAATCCACAGTGCTGCTGAAAATACAACCACGAAGGGACTCGAACCCTCAATCTTCTGATTCGAAGTCAGACGCCTTATCCATTAGGCCACGCAGTCACAAAAGAATGTTATCAGAAGTGACCCACAAAAGTCAGTGATCAGAAGTGACAGTCACAAAAGTTACAGAATGTTACAATCTGTCACAGTCTGTATCAGTCTGATATGGGCTGTCCCAGTCTGTTATAATCTATCACAGTCTACAACAGGCTGTTACATACTGCCACTGTCTTTTACAGTCTGTTAATGTCTGTTACAGTTTGGTAAAATCTCTCATTGTCTGCCACAGTCTGTCATAGAATGTTACAATCTGTCACGTTCTGTATCAGGCCGTTACAGTCTAATATGGGCTGTCCCAGTGTTATAATCTATCACAGGCTACTACAGACTGTTACAGTCTACTACAGGCTGTTACCTTCTGCTACAGGCGGTGACAGTCTGATATGGGCTGTCCCAGTTTGTCATAATCTATCACAGCCTACTACAGACTGTTACCTTCTGCTACAGGCAGTCACAGTCTGATATGGGCTGTCCCAGTCTGTTATAATCTACCACAGTCTACTACAGTCTACTACAGGCTGAATGTTATCAGAAGTGACCCACAAAAGTCAGTGATCAGAAGTGACAGTCACAAAAGTTACAGAATGTTACAATCTGTCACAGTCTGATATGGGCTGTCCCACTCTATTATAATCTATCACAGTCTACTACAGACTACTACAGGCTGTTACCTTCTGCTACAGGCTGTCACAGTCTGATATGGGCTGTCCCAGTTTGTCATAATCTATCACAGCCTACTACAGGCTGTTACCGTCTGCTACAGGCAGTCACAGTCTGTTATAATCTATCACGCTGTTAGGGGAGCCAAACATACAACCTTCTCGCTGTGAGCCAACAGTATTACTACTAATCCGCTGCTGAAAATACAACCACGAAGGGACTCGAACCCTCAATCTTCTGATTCGAAGTCAGACGCCTTATGCATTAGGCCACGCAGTCACAAACGAATGTAATCAAAAGTGACCCAGTCTGTTAATGGCTGCTACAGTCTACTACAGGCTGTTACCTTCTGCTACAGGCGGTTACAGTCTGATATGGGCTGTCACAGTCTGTTACAATCTATCACAGTCTACTACAGGCTGTTAGAGGGCATGGGACTCAAACAAATGACCTTCTTGCTGAGAAGCAACAGTATTAACCCTAAGCCACTGTACTGCCCAAAAGACTGTTTCTGTCATAGTCTGCTATAGTCTGTTACAGAATGTTACAATCTGATATGGGCTGTCAGAGGCCGTAGGACAAAATCACAAGACCTTCTTGCTGTGAAGCAACAGTATCACCACGAAGGCAATGTGCTGCCCAAACTACAACCACGGAGGGACTCAAACCCTTAGTCTTCTGGTGGTCACCCCCACCACAGGCTGTTAGAATCTGTTCCAGGCAGTTAGAAGAAGTACACCTTATTGATCCCTGTAGGAAAATTAATTCTCTGCATTCAACCCATTATAACTATGAGTATGAGTAGCTGCAGGCAGCTGAGACATGCACATGCAAACACACACAGAAGTGGCAGGGAATCAATTGCAGGTACAGCACCTAGGGCCTTTGTCAAGGGCAATGGCAGGGGTGGTTAGCCCAACCTACGGTCAAATCTCCTCCTTCAGGGGAGACAAGAGGTCTAATTGCTAATTCACTTTGCTACCCAAAGAATGACCACGAAGGGACTTGAACCCTTAATCTTCTGATCCGAAGTCAGACGCCTTATCCATTAGGCCACGCAGCCACACAACACTCAAGCTGATGGTCAGCCCCACCAGAGGCTTTTACAGGCTTTCACAGTTTGTTACGGGTTGTTACAGGCTGTAACAAGCTTTCACAGTCTGTCACGGGTTCTTACAGGCTGTTACAGTTTGTCTCAGTGTGTCACAGTCTGCAAGAGCCTGTTACAGTATGTTTAAATATGTAACAGTCAGTTACATTCATGGCAAGCCACAATTTCATTGCTCCTGTGTGACTCTGGTTTTCATTTCTCCTTGGGTGCTGACTGGTGACCTTTGTATTATGTGACTGTAAAGGTCGCTCATAATTTCATCCTTGCTCTCTAATTAGTCTGTATTTGATTTGGAGTCATGTGGCAGTGCAGCCTTATAACAACCTAACATTGCTGAGGAGAGTTAAGACATGTTTTTCGGATTCCTTATAGACAGATAGATAGATAGATGGATAGATAGATAGATAGATAGATAGATAGATAGATAGATAGATAGATAGATAGATGGATGGATGGATGATGGATGGATGGATGGATGGATGGATGGACGGATCGGACAGACGGACGGACGGGCGGACAGACAGACAGACAGACAGACAGACAGATAGATAGGTAGATGTGTGGAACAGGTGTTACTTCCTGTCTTTGGTTTGTGTCTCTTAACAAAGTCACTTTGTTTCTCAAAATGTTACACCTTTATTCTGAAAATCTCTTTTTCACTTTAATAACAGTGAATTTAAAAATAATGTGATGTTTTGTTATTCGTTTATGTCATATTATTTACAATGTAAATCTTATATGACGTGAAATGGTGCGTTCTCACTTAGCATAGTTGTCATAACACCGCATGTTTGTTGTGCTGAGTAGTTATGTAAATTAAATTGAACCAGAATGATGAGGTAAAGAAAGTTAGACACCCAGACTCAGTGCCTGTGTGTGTGTGTGTGTGTGTGTGTGTGTGTGTGTTTGTCTCCATGTCTTCAGTCATCTTGTCTTGTAGCAGTATGAGTAGACAGAGCCAACTTCTTTTTTTTCAATAATTCACAGCCGTTCACTCCACCACCGCTATCTGTGGGTGGAGCAAGCACACGGACATCCACACAAGGCCAGATACCCACAAACAGATAGTAGTCTAAACGGCCACTGTACTCACCCAAGTGATAGCACATTTTATCTCAAAGGCAGTCCAATTCACCATCTTACACACACACTTACACACACACGCACGCGTTACCCCACAGCAGACATGCAGATATACTATTGCTGCCAGATACTGCTCCTGTGTAGGCTTGGTGCAGAGCCTGAATCTGTCTCCAACCCTGCTATACTCCTATTAGAGCTGACAGCTGCCAAATAATGTCCCTTGGCATGGCTGAGCGCCTAGCATGCCAGGATCTGTTTATGTTCGTGCATACCCTCTCATTTCCACCTCACACACCGTGTCGTTATTTTTCTTTGTGTGCACGTACTGTATGTAAGGTCATATTTATGTTGGTTTATTCCAACATATTACATTTATTTGTAAACTAAACTAATAACAATTCAGATATGTCCTCTGAGGGGCTGCAAAATGTCACAGATTTGATATTTTGACAGTCGAAAATGAACATAATTGACATGGATTCATGTTGAAATAAACAAAGTATTTATCAATTGAAGTCCGTGGTAGAATAATGATAAGAGTGATTATATATGTGTAGCTACCTGCGCTCCAGTGACGTGCAGTCATGAAAAGGGGAAAGACGCGAAGGGAGGCAGCGACGAGCTGAGCCTCCTCTCGGTTTGCGCAATCCTTCACAAACTGGGTTAAGCGCATACGAATACAATTGATCTCTCTAGAGTCTGTATGTCACCAATGTAATGGTTGTACACACTTATATTATATGTCTTCACATTCCATAGTCTAGGTCATTTATGTGTATTTCACGTATGTGTAGAACATATTAGTCTCGCTGATCTGACATAACGCCACAGTAAAAAAGCAGGCAGGGAGGCAGCCAGTACGTCTGCCTCACAAAAGGGGGGCGTGTATGAGCACACGGGCTTGTTCTCCTCTTCTCCACGTATTACAGACAAATGGCATTGTGGGTAATCGCTAGCTAAGAAAGTCAGTTAGAGAAAGTCAAGCGCACCGCATCAGTCCGTTTATTTTCATTTTTTGCTCTGACTGCAAAAATGGAAGATGATTATTGATATAAGCTAAAACATTTCTCAAAACTTGACTTTCAATCAAAACTGGAAGTGATAAATGATGGAAGACCGATTCCTGAGCTAGAAGATTTGCTTCAAACGACGGGACAGGAGATAACGCGCTCTTTTCAAACGGAGCGGTACACCCCAAAAGACTGGCTGTGAGGTTGTGCTGCGACAAACCGCCTTTTCTGCTTTCCCTGCAATAACCAGTAGTCAATGTGCAAGCAGCCAGTTGAATGGTGAATGTATGCCACTATGTTGAATTCATATATTTGTAAATCTGACTAACTGTGGTGTGACCTTATATGTTAGATGTCAGCATGATGACACCAATTTATGGCCATGATAAGTACGTTGTGGCCATAACTCACCTTTACAGAATTCAAACTGTCATGGATTCATCTTCGTCCAGAGTCCAGACATTTGTCCAAAAAACGACGGATCTTACAAGGGAGATCTGTTTGGTGACTGGAATGTATTTGGGGAGCAGGGACAACGCGGACGATGTTTACACCGTCATGGCTTTGTGTCCATCAGCCACGATGATGTAAACATCGTCCAAGATGTCTTTACCCTTGATGGGATTACAGTCCTGTGTAAGGTAAACAATAGTGAAGATACTGATCCATACACGATATGCTGTGTATAGAACGCTTTCACACTGACGATAATGATGATGTTTTAATACTTTGGAAATATTCTCACTCGTTTCCATTTAGTGAAGAGTTTAAAGAGTTTAAAAAGTGGCTGAAGACACACAGTGTCACTGTGTGTTTTCAGCAATAGATGCTATCAGGGATGGATGTCCTCTTTTCTCTGATAACAAAGACTTCATTTACAACCTGATGAGGTTTTTGCTTTGATTTATTGCTCGACATAAATCCATCCCATCGGTGTGCTGGGACAGAGCAGTGAAAATATCGTTTCAGCCTTGATTAGACTCATTTAAACCAAACGCTGTCTGGCTCCCTGTGCTGAGACTGCGATGGTGGTGAAGATGATTTTAAAATACCGTATGTCAGCCTATGAGTCACTGGTATTATTTCGGGCCTGTTTATTTTAGAAACACAGATTAACTGTCCTCCAGGGATTTGTTCCCTCACAAATGCATCAATGTGACACAAACAAACTGTAACGCATGCATGAACACAGTGACACACAAACACACATCCATACATGGTCGGCAGGATGTCTCCCATCCTGAAAAGCCTTTGACATTATTATTTATAGACCTGAGCTTCACCATTATCTATTATTATATAAACCAATAGAATTATATATACGACCCGCCTCCCAGTAATCGATTTATAATTTGCGAGTACTATTAGTGTGCACCTCTCTCTCTCTCTCTCTCTCTCTCTCGTCATCGCTCTTGTTCTGGCACCCTTGCAGCCGGTGCGGAGACTGCATGGTTTGCTTATAGCCACAAACGGCCCTGACACTGGTGCAGCACCACAAAGGAAAGCGGAGGCTCACCAGTAATTATAGATGCCTCTTCTTTTGTCGAGGAATACATCTTTTAAACGATCATTATCAACCTTTGGTTTAAGGGGACCAAGTGTTATAATGCGTGTCGAAAGTCACTCAGTAAAATCGCATTAGCATTTGATTAATGGGTTATCTTTGATACATACTGTATATATACAGTCCTGTACAAAAGTCTTAGTCCCCCATTAGATTTGTTGTTTTATCAATGCTATCCATCATTTTATTAGAATACAACCGGAAAATACAGGAAATGTGTGTGCAGTATTAAAAGTCAGAAAAGAACAGCTTCTACAGGCTAAAGGGTCCAGGATTTAGTGGGACCCCCCTTTGAACCAGGCTCTCTTCAACCCAAATGGAATGGAGCCCGAATTAATGTCATTGATAACATCTGTGTTTGTCGAATTTTCATTACTATTTACTGTCAGAATGACTGCTGGGGAAGAGGACCATCACACCAGGGTTGATAGGGGGACCAAGACTTTGGAACAACACTGTTTATATGCTGTATATATATATATATATATACATGCTGTATATGAACAGCCAGAGCAATTTATGATGATGTATGCGTGGTTTTAGACATCCCTGTGCTCACTGTTGTGGTTCTCACATTGTCAAAAATAAAGCACGACTGAAAAATTTTGTTTCTTGTAGCCGTAGTGACGCTTTTAATGTGAAAGACAAAGCTTTCCACCTGCAGCAGCCACGTAGCTGCACCACTTCCGCTACTCTATCCTGCCCGTGTAAAACAGGCCTCAGTCAACTGCTGAATTAAGTGACCTTGAATTATTACTGCAGGCCCTAAGATACAGAATTGCCATGGCTAGTATGATGGTCATTTGCCGACGGCACTGTTTGCTCGGTTGAAGGTCAAACACACACACACACACACACACACACACAGGCACACACAGATACACAATGGATGGATGGCAAATCGTAACCCTCCGCATTTTGGGTGCCGTTTGCATCAGCTCCGGGATGTGGTAGCTCTGTATCTGTCAGACTGCTGCCACTTGAGGCTGAGGAGATGCAGCTGGTCAGCCTGCAATGTGAACTTACAATGGACCTGTCATTGCACATGCAAATACGAATGTTTATTAGATACTCTGGAATGCCTGATGCTCTACAGCGGAACATCCTCATTTCAGGCTTTCAGATCATATCCACGATTCCTATTTCATTTAGGAAATTGCACATTCTGTCAGTCAGTGTATGTTATTTCCTAGAAATTGCCTCCCTGGTTTACAAGTGAGAGCCGACCGAGTTGAGCATAGATTGTAAAATGTGCTCAACCAAGCTCGAGGTTTTTGACACAGTTTTCTTAGATCCATTTACTGAGTGAACAGCCTCGTCTAAACCTTCGACTTGCTTCCTAGATCCTCTGCCAGCTAAACTTCGTAAAGAGCTCTGCCCAACTCTTGGTGCTCATCTCCTCAGCATTATGAATAAATCTGTTTCAACGGGGGTCGTTTAAAATGCCTTCTCTAGATCTAGAGATCTTTCAACCTTCACTAGCTGATCAGCTGATTGATAAGTTAACCTCTGACCATCCATTTGTGCCTTTTCAGTGCGGTATTAGAAAATGATCAGCTTCTTACAGCCTAATCCTCTTTGACATAAATGTGGCGTTAATTAATCAATTTATCAAAATATATTACACAAACAGCTTGAATGATGATGATGACCTCTCCAGGTTTAGATCCTACCTGGCAAATGGGTCCCATGTTGAGGTGCTGAATGATGCCAGATCACGGCTCTGCTCTTTGAGGTTTGGTGTTCTGCAGGGTTCTGTACTTATAATACTTTTCCATTTACATGCTTCCTATTGGTGACTTCATTTGCACATTTTGGTGTAGATTTTCATTCATATGTGCACAATAATCCGTAGTATGTATCCACAAAATGTATGAATGACAAACAACTTCCTGTTTCTGAATGTTGATTAAAACTGAAATGCTAATCGTCGGCCATATTATTATTGTTATTATTATTAATGTAGCTTTTTTTGCCGTTTTTGCTTTTCCTCTGATGGGTACAGTGGAGAGATAGACAGGAAGGAAAGGGCACAGTTTGGAATTTAACCCACCTGGCTGCGGTATGTGCTCTAAGAGGAAGAGAGCCTCCAGGGCGCTCTTCCTCTTCTTATTCTTTTATTTTTGTTTATTTTATTTGTCTAGTGTTATTTGGCACTTTACAGTCATCTCATGATGTCTTGCTTAACCTATAAAAAAGATGACCATGGCCATGTTTCCTCCTTAAGGCAGGACTACTGTACCATGTACAAAATGTGCATGTTACAGGTTTTCACAAAGACATAAAAAAACCTGTAAAAATTAAGTACCAGATGAACTCACATAACTCGAGATGTTTTTGGCACCGTCTCCACCGTATGTTTATGGTCATAACACCCATGTGTGCCCTTGTGCTTGAATAAATCAAACTTCACCTTGCATGCAGCTGGAGATAATTTGATGCGATGCATTTTAAAAGGCAACCTGTGTTTACCTCATAACACGCATTCACACGTCCCTTAACACACGAGACACCGACGTCTACAATAAGTCCACTACCTACACAAGCGGGTCCGGATCTACCGCCTGCGTCGCATCAATGACTCTAATCTATCAACTTGTCCACCTTGACTACTTCTAATTCCTCCCACGCCCCCTCGTCTTTCATTTTTCCGAGCTGCTGTCTTTTCCTCCACCTTCCCTTCATCTCTTGGTCATTTCCCATCAATGGGCCTCATTCATCAACATCTGTGTATCCTTTTCTGAAATGTCGCACATCTGAAAGCATATGAAGTCCAAGGTCGGAGCACACACGGGCACCCGAACGTCTGGTTTAAAGAGGAGGAGCCTCCACCCCACAACTCAACCATTGTTTACGGAAATTCCACAAAGCGCCAAAGAAACAGATGTTTTGCATGAAAAATGGCAGAAAAAGGGCACACACAGGAGCAGACCTCCCCAACTGCAGTGCCTTGCACTACGTTATCTTAATGTTTGTTTCATTTGTTGGTACATATGGTCCACTAAAGCTGGATTTTCCATTTTCCTCCTGACGTGCACGTCACATTTGATGACTGTCTCCCTTCTGCTGCCTCGCTTTCTCTCTTTTTCTCTTTTGGACGCAGGGATCTAGTCCTTGTCACGACACTATTGACCCCCACTGATCGATTGCATCTGCATGGAGGCGGGGAGCACCCGCGGGGATACCGCGAGCCTCCCACGCATCCCAGGCCTCGGGCAAAACCCTGCCGTTTTTGAAAAGAGGCAGATGTTGACATCACACATGATGAAGGAGCACATGGGTGTCTAAACCCCTGGCTGTCTGACAGGATCAACAAGTGACAAAGACATCTATCTATGTCTAGTGACATCACCTCTTCTGCTTTGGCACATTTTTGCCTTTTTTGGAGATTCAATTTTTGATTCTTACGCAACTGCATTCTTACATCTCTGACTTTGTTTCTGTCCCATTTAGGGCTCCGATTCCACAGCTGTGGGGTGGCCTGGCTGGTGCTTCATTGATCTGTGGGTCTTTAAGGTGTTTTTGAGACATTGTATACGTTATTGGGCCATACAAATGAAGTTGACATCATTTTTATTTGCATCCCTTTTGCTGTCCTCTCTCAATTTCTCCTCTTTTCCTCTGCTCCACATTTCCTTCTCTAAGCCGAATTCAATGTTCTATTAATTGAGAAAGTAATTCAGATTTAATTCAGTGGAAACCTGGAAGCCACTGAGAGAGTACAATCCTCTGCCAAGGCCAAACAGTCCTCCCATTTAATATTCGGGGAAAAAAATCTATCCTCGGCACAGATTCACACCCAGGTGTATCTTAATTTGTGGATCACCCTACAAAACACTTTCAAACAACTTGTACAACTATCTGTTCGCCCTTAAAACTACAACAAATTTGCATTAAACACATATTATTATTAAGCTGCCAGGTACAAAATGTTAAACAGCAAATTCATCTTGAAAAATAACCACACACTCAACTTGGGCAGCACATTACAGCAAAAAGACATAATTGAAAACAATTAGCCCCGCAAAAGTGTAGGAGGCGATGCAAAAATAAATGAATAAATAAGCACGTTGGACTGATACCAACATTAATGTACAACCTGCACGACAAGTTTCATTAAAAACCTCCATGGCGTTTGGAGTGTGGGAATATTCTGACTTCCTGTTCTCAGGAAGTCTCATAAAAGGAACAAAGTAAAAAAACATCACGTCCACAATTACCGACGAACAGCCCAGGGAGACGGAGAGGAGGGGACGGGGAGGGGCGGAGCGATGAAGGATGGTGCGGCGTGAAAAATGAACTTAGCGAAGTCTCTCTCATATGATAAAATGCCAATTAACTTATCTCTTTCACCAGTTCATCTCCACTGCTTCCTTCTCGTCTCCCTCCCTCGCTCGTCTCCTTCTTGTTTTCCTCTTACACCGT
>OMNV01027415.1:0-16123 GCA_900303265.1 Brotula barbata | reverse complement strand
GTCCCATAAAATAAATTGAATCAATTGAAAGAAATTACAGTAATGCAGCCTCCCGCTAATGCACCGTCCACCGTGAACTCTCCGCATTCAGTGGGTGCGGGCTCAGATCCCTCTGGACCACCAGATCCGGCGCAGTTATGGACAAAGTCTATTTTGCGCTGTGCCTCAGCATCACGGTTGAGGGAGTCGAGAGTCGAGCTTTCGCATGCCTCATAAACAAGATAACCTCATGAATCTTTAGACGTCAAAATAGGGCTTTTACTACACGCTAACGTTTTCTACACCGTTCATCTGTTCCTGACCTCCCCAGTAAACTATATATATATCTTCAGCTCCCAGAGGCATGGTAACACAGCGCATGCAGATATACGAGTGCCTATACAGTCGTTGGCAACCTCACTTCTTATTCTTCTCAACCTTACTTGAGCAAAGTCAATGTGAATTTCTGGTTATGACATCACATCCTCTATCTTTATAATAGCAAAAAAAAAAAAGAAAGAAGGTAAAAAAAAAAAAAAGGTGATGAAGTAAGTGAGTACTACGTGTGACTTGCAGTACTTGCCACGTGCTAAAAGAAAAGCAAAAGACATTTTATACAAATAATCCATCTTAGAAAAGAGCTTCATCTAGTGACGTAGGCGACCACAGCACTTATTATGGCAAGCATGACGTCACCGTTTGCTATGAGGATGTGGAGTCCCGCTCCACCTGTGAATACGTTGTACAAGTCGTGTATATTTACAGTGTAAAATATGTTACATTGTATTAGAAAAGCATTTTGCACTGTGTTTCACTGTAGCCAAAGTGATGTTACTTCCTGTGTGGTCCTTCCTTCATGGTGATGACATCATCAGTAAACTAACTTTGTTCATCCTCAGACAGCCACAATAAAAGATATGAGAGAGATTGTTGTGTATTTTTTCCTGTAGTCTTTTTTTGTGTGTGTGTGTGTGTCTGTCTGTCTGTCTATCTATCTATCTGTCTATCTGTCAATCACTCTATCTGTCTATCTATCACTCAGCTATCTATCTAAAATACATAAATAAATGAGGAAGAATATTATCACAAATAAAAACAGACTGAAAGTGAAAAGGAAGACAAAAATGCACTCTGACTAAATAAATAATAATAATAATAAATAGCATGAGATTCTACCATTACATTTAATTCTACTCTTTAACATTGAATCAAAACGTATTACATTGAATGTAATACGTATTACATTCAGTGTAATAAATGCTGCAGTGAACCATTTACTCCTCTATCACACTGTACTCTAAAACATGGATCAATATCTGAAGTTTTATTATTAAGTTCACACCGCCGATGATCCTGCATCATTAACACGTGGTGGCCGGTGAGACATTCTACCGTTTGTTTTTAACAAGGATCCACGGTCGACATTGATGAATTGCATGTTTTTAATTGGCCTAACATTACATTAACAATTTAGCATCGGTATTACACACTAATACTGCAAGTTAAATACATTTTAAGGATGATAAGAATGTGCTTAGATCGGGTCTTTAAGATCTGGGCAAAATTTACTGTACAAAGACAGTGATTTATGAAGGCAATTACAGGGAAAGTGTCCCCCTTATGCAAGGAGCTCTGTGCCATCCTGGCTTTGGTTGGCCTCCAAATGCCTGGGCAGGCTACGCGCGTCCCTCCAGCAGCTCTAATATGCTGAATGAAAGCCGCTTTGTTGACATTTCGTCTATGCTTTATCAGCTTTTTTGTCTCAGGTACAATTTCATCCTCCCTTAATTAGCAGCAGAGGGAATAGTTACACAAAGGATCCTGCTGGTACCCAAATGGATTACTCTGCACCGGGACATGTCACGAATGACATCACGACGGCCACCTGACATTCAGATCTGGCTGCTGGTCACACCTACCCCCATTACCTTCCAGACACTCTCCAGCAATAAGCATTTAACATCCTCCGGCTTAATGGAATATCATTAAAATATGAGATTAGATGGCTTTCGTTTCTAAGTGAATGGAATCATGGACGCAGCCATTTAACGTTGGCCCTATGGTTGTTACACTGATTTTAGACCTTCAGCACAACCAGATATGTATTAGGTCCAACAGCAGGCATTCATGAAACCATGGGCACTGAAGATGTGTAGATCTGACCCTTTTATACGTAATAAGGGGATGCAAACAAATAAATAAATGTAAGATATGCAAGACATTAGATGTCTTCATTAGTGTTGGAATAGAAGAACTTGCCTGCACTACCAACACACAGATGATGGATCAAATAATTGAAACAGAGGGCAATTAAGAACTTTATTTAGATATTTCATACATAGCAAGAGATTATAATATACGTGGACATTCAGTTTCTAAAAAGACCCCACTAGATACAGGAATCCAAAGGTATAAAGATATTAGTAACATACTGAGGTTTTCATAAATGACTATTCTACATGTGACAACATCTAATATCAGTATTCAAAGACTGTGGTCAAGTTAAATATTGTGCACTGAGGACATGCAGTGCAGATAGAATCATACTATTAAATACTTTTTGTGTCGACCTTCATCTCAACCACTAGAGGTCAGCAATAACGCCCTTTTTGATCCTGGCTTGGCGTACCTCTTCCATCAGCTCTTTGAGGTACTCGATCTCTCTGGTCATGGATTCGGCCCTCTCGGTCAGCTCCATGTTCTTCCTCTCCAGCATTGCGTGCTCCACATCGAGGGATTCCTGCTCAGCCCTCTTCTTCTGCCGGTAACGGGTGGCAGCGGTTTTGTTCTGCTCCATCTTCTTTAGCTTCTTGTCTTTTGGTGCCTTCAGAGATGCTCTTTCTTCTTTACTTGCTCTTGCTGCCTGGGGGGAGTCTGCTTTAACACTGGTGGCGCTGGGAGTGGGAGGACTGGCTCTGCCTTTGGGCTCAGGGTAGGGTCTGCTTCTGTAAGACCTTGGTGGAGAGGCAGCAGGAGCGGAGGGAGACTGGATAATCTGTGGTGTGGTGGTTACAGTAGGGTTAGCGACACCCACTTCATCTTTGGGGGCAAGGATTAAGACGATGCGAGGGGGTGAAAGGGAAATGACAAGCCTCTGGACTGTGGGGGTCACAGAGGGCACCGCTGGCTTGACCTCACACTCAGAGACATCCACCTCACTGCCCAGGTCCAGGGTGTAGACAGGGGAGCAAGGAGAATCAATCGGGGCTGTGAGAGAGCTCGGGGATGCAGGCTCAGATTTAATTTCCACCTCCTCTTGCAGCTCGGGGACACATGGGGGAGTGGAGGGAACTTCCTGCCCCTCAACTTCAAATGCAGGCTCAACCACAGGAATGAGAGAAAGATCGGAACTAGCGGTGGGACCAGTAGGGAGATCTTTTCTTGGAGGAGAGGCAGAAGAAGGTGAGAAAGTGGGAGTGGGGAGAGCATCAAGATCCATTGAGCAATCTAAAGACGCAAGGAGGTCATCTGCAGAGCTGGGGGACTCTTCAGCAGAGCCAATCAGGAAATCCAGGTCCAACTGCCTCAGGTCCATCCTCTCGGTCATCCAGCCCATATCAAACACATCCTCTGTAGAGACAAATGAGGTAATAAATTAATGAGCTGCCAGACTTTGTGGCACCACACTGACACTGATCATGACAGGTGTTTTAAAAAGAAGGTACATCTTTTAATAAGCCAATACAGTCTCAGTAGCGAGACTGCTTTGTGGTGACTGATAGTATATACAGTTTACATAATCATTACCTTTGCTGTTATCCGAGACTGTCTGGGTGTCTCCCAGCTGGCCAGAATGGGCCAAAGTGGGTGGGGAGAGCAGGTCCAATTCAGTCCCAGCTTTGTCTCTGTGAAGAAGGGCTGGTGGTGAGGCAGGAGGAGAGTAGAAAGGAGGAGGAGAGGAAGAAGAAGACAGTGCTGAGGAGGTGAGAGGAGACACGGGCGATGAGCCCCCGTCCAAAGTGGCACCTCCTCCTTCTTGAGGTTCTTCTGGGTCAAAGTGGAAAAATAGGGACCCCATGGAATCACCCATGGGAGAGGAAGGACCCCAGATGTCCTCCATGTCTTCCAGGCCATATGGCGAGTCGGTCATCATCATGGTCATGGTGGCTCTTTTTGGTCACAGACGGAGTGCGTGGTGATGCACGGAAAGCGTGAGATTCTTTTATGCTGTCGAATGCAGCAGAGCTGAGGGTTTCCACGTGGGACCTGAGAACAAGGCAAAATGGGTACATGATTTTTCTGGTCAAGTTTGTACATAAATTACTGTTTAAATGTCTATCTAAAGAAATATACAAAAATAATGATGATAAAATATAATCTAATTTCTGAAATATAACATTTATATGCAGTAATAGTGAGTATAAGCAATGTTTTTGACTGTCTAAGCTCAACACTGCCCCCTGCAACCTATGTCAGGGTATCATGACGTCAGACTTCGTCCGATGGGGCGTTGCAGACATGACGTCATTAAGGATAGTTTCTCGTGACAACAAACGCTTTTGAGTGATCGGTAAGACAAATAACAAATCGCAACGGGGTCACAGAGCGGATGTGTCAAACTGCTCACTAAAATAACTAATGTCCAACACTAAATCGAACAAGTTTAGACATGGTCGACATGTCAACTCAAAGTCTAAATTCTAAATTGAGAATGTTCATAAAATGTAAGCCCTTTGTGTGTAAAATTTCTTTACAATGCCCACATTTGACTGTTTTCGAATTAAGAGTCGGCAAATGACGGATCACGTGAAACTGACCGACACACCAACTATGGAGGAGCAAGTCCCCCACCAACCCATTCTATAAAAGGAAACACTTTTGTTCCTCCTGCTGCCTGCCTGGCTAGAGCCGCCATTTTGACACGGAGCTCCATTTAATGTCCGCCACGTTACCACTCGACAGAGTCAAGAAAAGTTACACAAAAATCTCACATAAACACAGCATGTCCGACTGAAACGGGAACAATTGTAAACATTGAAGTCAACGGGTGGTGTAATACTTGACGTATACGTCACGCAGTGTCGTTTTGGGTTAAAATGCGTTTTAAAAAGACGCCAGTATTTGGAGTGTACGACGCCTCGCGTGTTAACATGACATATTCCTCATATTTAAGAACGCTTCGGTCGCTCGAGGCCATGGCAGGCGGCCGAGGCGCGTGGCCCGACATGTCGGCTCGACGGTCAAATCCTTTTTTTAAGAAATATTATACTTACGACATTTTGCTGATTAAAAAGTGATTCAGTGCACTGGTTGGATGCACTGTCTGGTTGGCTGACGTTGGGTCGAGGCACACTTTACACTGCCATTTCGGCCAAAAATGCTGTGTGACTTGAAGTGATGTTTCCGTATGTTGGTCCTTGAGAAGAAAATGGTGGCGGAGAGGACGCAGTGCTAAAATACAGCTCAACGACAGAGCCGGAGTGTCCTTCCGCACCGCCCACATTGATATCACTCCGCCAACATTTGCACGCCAGGCATAACTTCGCTTGAACCGCTGCCACTTAGGAAAAGGTCACGTTGAACACTTACGGCAAGTGTATTGTTACTCATTTGACATTAAAATCGCGGTAGATTCTGTTCGACAGCTTCCTCTTAATGTTAAATATTTGTTAAATGCATTTTACCTCTTAGCCCCATAGATGTATCATTGTCCACAGTCCAGAATTTAGACATGGCACTATGTATTCACTAGGAAAAGCATAATTAACTGAAGAAAAAAAGGACGAATTCATTATAAAAGAATGAAATCCACTGCTAAATGTATCTTAACTATGGTCTCTATTTCATTTTTTGATATTCAAAATACCTGTCCCTCTCCCCTGAGATTCCCATCTGGAGAAAGTTTTGTAAATATTTTTTTTTTCGCTGGAAACATTTAACTTGATAACCATGGAAACACAGTCAAGCAGAGGAAGATGAAGAGCTCAGAAGTTAGGTCCTGAAAGATGAGACTAAATGAGGTAGACGTAGACAATTTTAGCCCAAAAAACTACTTTTGTCCTTTTCAACATGTAATAGAAATGATGATCAATGGCTGTTTAATCTGAAAGGTCTTGTTTACAATGTAATTTCCTGCTTTTATAATGAATTATATTCATTTAATTTCATACTGAATTAGATATTTAATGATGTGATGGGAAGGACAAAAGATTTTTTTTCTAAAATATCAATTATTATAAAGTTACAGCTCAACCAGTATCAGATTCTGTATGCAGGTAAATCCAGGATCGTAATATGAACAAGAAAATTGTTTTTTATTAACATTATTTCCTTAAAAGTTTGCCGGGCCAATTGTTCCCATTATTACAAAATCACCACCATATATTTGTGTTTCTTATTAATACACAGGGAATCTGACTTATTAGTTTGCTATAATTTTTAATAATGTTTGTACTTATATGATGAATAGAAGCTTCAATCAATCACTTCAAAAATAGTAAGTAAAGCACATTCACACAGGCTATTAAAAATACTATGATCTCTCTCATGCACGCACGCACACACACACACACACACACACACACACACACACACATACAGAGCGAGACTTCCTACAACTGACAGAACAATTGCCACATATGATTGAGATGATTCAGATCGTCCTGCAGATTCTGTGCCAGCAGACGGACTCTACTTGAAAACCTGCCCTCTTTTGACTGCTTCAGCTTCTGTCCATCTTTCGATGAGAAATATTGACTCATGTCCTCAGCGAAAGCCAGCAGCAGCTTCTCGGATGACGTCCCACCCGTGGGTGTGAACGTCTTGACCCAAGCGTTGTTCCTGTCATCCTTAAACACAGACAGGGACAGGTGTGCCATCTTCAGTGCATCAAGCTGGGCCCTTCCCCTCTGTAATCTGGCGAGGTCGTGCCTCCGCAGTTCGTTCATCCCAGAGAGGACGAAGGCCAGACATTGCTCCAGGTCAACAATGTTTGCTTTGTAGTCCTGTACTAGCCTCTCAATTGACTTTCTGTTCACGAGTTTCTTGTTGGCGCTAACGGTGTGGGCACCTATGCCCCCAGCAGACGCCACCATGCCGGCGCCGATAGCCGTAGCTATGAGGGAGGCGCCCAAGGTCACGGGAGCCAAGGCGAGCCCCACCACTGCGGTCACCCCTCCCACAGCACCCGTGGTACCCCCTGCGATCCCCATGGTTTTGTTCTTCTTTTGCATCTTGTCCACGTTGTCTGAGACGGACATCAACTCGCAGATCTGATCTCGAAGAATCTCACTGCGTCTCATCATGAGGAGATTGAAGAGACGCAAGCCCTTCTGCACATATCCGGCCCTCTGCTGGAACTCTCTGCGTAGATAATATGACATAAAATGTTTTTCTCTGTATAGCATATTTTGTGAGTAACAACAAGTGAGCTGTTAAGGCGTTACGAATGAACGAACAATCTAAAAGTGTATGAGGCCGCATTTACACGAGCATCCTACTGAAAACATTTACAAAAGGGAGTGTTAATGAAGTGTTAATGAAGTGTTAATGAAGTGTGAATGAAGTGTGAATGAATGTGAATGCAGATATCGGTCACTTTTCAAAGCAGATGTTAACAGGCGGGCAAATAATATGAGATATAGGCAACAAATCGGAGCTGGGCATCCAGACCTGTAGGGTAAACGCAGCCTAAGACCACTGCTTCCCTTTGTTCTCATATGACATATGTGGCGAGAACATCCTGCAGTATGAGGACCAACAGGTCCCCACACTGTTTTAACAGTCTGACATCCAACTCTCTGTCGAGTCCTGATTAACTAAAGGCTTAATTTAAATAACACGATAATTGAGGCTACTTTGATCGACAATTGTACTTAGGACTCCTTTAATCGACAAAGCAACTCGTGCACTGTTCTTACCTGATTTCCTCCTCTAAGCTGAGGCCGTACAGCGACGGTGTCATGTTACCCGTTCCTGCAGGTAAACAGGAGTTAGATACTTCATTCATATTGATGTAATGATTTTTGCATATTTCCAGGGCGCTGGATCTGTATTGTTGTCGATAATAGAACTTTAAATTCCTTTTTAAGCCTTTGTTGTCTCATTTTTTAAGACAAGCACACGATTACAACAACATGAAATTGAATGCATACTTCCCACTCGTCTCATCCATCTCAGCATGCCGCTGATCTCCTGAGAAAAACAGATTTTGTCTCTGTTAGAAGTGTTTTGCCATGAGAGAGAGCATGAATTCATTCTAAACTTGCTGTGCATTGTAAATTCAGTTATTCGTTGACGACGTGTTCACACTTATCCAGTTGAGAAATGCCAAAAAAACAAACACATTTTGAGCTTGAATTTCACATTTCTAAAAGC
Organism: Brotula barbata; assembly: GCA_900303265.1. Taxonomy (NCBI): domain Eukaryota; kingdom Metazoa; phylum Chordata; class Actinopteri; order Ophidiiformes; family Ophidiidae; genus Brotula; species Brotula barbata. Next base: position 7,828 of record OMNV01027415.1, on the reverse strand, counting down.
TACATATGCAGACGTAATGAAACCGATTAGTACTATTGAACAGGAGAAAAGCTTTACCTCTGAATCTTCATTGGGGACGTGCTGAGAAGTGAACCTGTGAGTCGGGTAGCGTGTGCCCGTACGAGGTGTGGACCTCTCTTTGGTCAGGTTGCATGTCTGACAGAACGATTGGATTTATAAGTTAACCAAAACGAGTCATTTTGCAAATGCACAGCAGAAATAGAATATACAGACATCTGCAGGCATCTCAGGTAGTTCTACCGAGCCACTCAAATGACAGGGTAATGCAGCTCTGAGTGTGTTTTGTGTCTCTTACCGTTGTAGTCTCGTCCTCTGGCAGAAGTTCCAGGTAGGGCCGTCGCTCTATGACGTTGTAGATGGGCTCGGACTGCGGCTCTGTTATGGGCGGCGGCGGTGGGATGAACAAGGGTGGCGGCGGTTGTTGTCTTTCAGGAACACTGTTGTAATTTGCACTGGTGACCTGCTGTGGACAGGCAAAAAAAAAAAAAATCATTTGTGAACAAATATGTTCTAACACAGAGTCAGTGTTTGTTTAGAGGACGTAGGAGGAAAACTTTTGTTGTTGCAAACATTTTGTCACTGTGCTGGTATTCACAAGAACAGGGCGCTGGCGCGGGCACACCTAAATGGAATGCAGCCAACCAAAAGGTCACCTAACCACTATAAGAATATAAACTGCTATAAGACTCAGTTTGACTGACAGGTCCTTTTTTATAGGAATTAATCTGTGACAATGCAGCTAAATCTGAGTTATCATGTTGTAACAATAATAAAAGACAAACATTTTCATTCGCTTCAATTATATGACATTTTTCCTAATTTCTGAGGTCAGCAAGCTATGGATTGGCACTTTAACGTAACTAATTACAACTGATTTCTGCCACTTGATCAACATGAGGAATGGTTTGATTGATGGAAGATGAGATTTACACGTTTTGTTGTTTTGTTTTTAGGACTGCCCCATAATGCTTCAGGTGAGCTTTTGAATACGCACGCACAATTCGCTGCATATGTCCTTTGCATATTGTAAGCAAATTGGTTTGAAAACCCCAAATGGTTGTAAAATATTCCGTAAAATATAAAATAATAATAATACATATATATAATATATAATACAAAATGACATTTGTTGCAATTTTACCATAGAGTGTATCCATGGCATGCTGCCTCTGTTAACAGGTATTTCCTCATGCCTCTGTGAGTCCAAAGGGAGGAGGATACATTGTGTGTGAACCGTGAATCCTCTGTAATACTTGCAATCAAGCCTTGTGTGCTCCGTGTCATCAAAGGTTATCTCGTCGCGGCTTCGTCACAACTTAACAGTAAACGCCTGAATCAGTAATTCAAGTAACGACTCCAAAACACAATCACTTAAATCGGTTTGTTCTTTCTGACTGATCTTCTTCAAATCAGAGGAGAGAGTCACGAGTGTCTCTTGGCATGTGTTAGCTGTGATCTGTTGCTGCTGGCACCTGGCAGCATGCATTTCTGGGAGTTACCTGAGTGGACGAGTACAATGTAGGGCTGTGGTGGCGGGGTAACAATGGGTAGATTTGGGGCGCAGGGCGTGGAGGAACTGCAGGTATGGCGTTGTCTGGGGCCTGGAAATGAGTCAAAAACCACATGTTGGTCATTTGGTATAACACACATGTACATATAATGCATATCTCTCTCTCTCTCTCTCTCTCTCTCTCTCTCTCTGTATATGTAAAATAAAGACATTATAAACATGTGACAGCACTGCAGCCGGCCTGCTGTCATTCTAAGTCCCAGTGACTCTACATCTGAAATGATAATGATGGTAAAAGAAAACAAATTCCACATCTGTGAATCATTCATATTTGTGGATTGATACAGGCTCAGACTGGCTCCTCTTCAAAAAGACTATTTTAAATTGAAGTGAAAACTCTCCAAAGATACCAAGTGTATCAGGATGAAATTAGAAATTCAGTGGAGTGATCTGCACGTGGCTAACCTCCGGTTTCGTCCCACTTCCTGGAGGGGGTCGGTCGTAGTAGATGTTGGGAGGGGGTGGACGGGGAGGCCGAGGACGTGAGACAGGCAGAGTTGAACCATTACTGACTGCTGGAGGCTACGGGAGGAAAAAAAGCCAAAGTGGAGAATAAATTCCTCAGCTGCCTCAGTGTGTGTGTTGATGTTCAGTCACACTAAACGCCCACACACACGAAAGACTGAGGACACATAGATGATGATGGGGCTCTGTTCAAATATTTTTGTTTTGGTGAATATTTTTCACGCATACAGAGTTGATGAAATATCAAAGAGGCCTCATGTTGATAATAATAAAGGGCTTTTTTCATTACAAAGTGTTTTATTTTCAGATGCTGTATGGTTCTGACAAAAAATAAAAAATAAATAAATAAAATGAAATAAAAAGCAAGCTAATATGTATGGACAAATAGACATGGTAGCGCAAAGTAAGGCCATGACTCCCATATAAACAGCAGGTAGTAAGGAGAAATGAATTTAACTTTGTACATTGTCCCATACTGTGTGCATGTGTGTGTGACCGAGAGAGAGAAAGCCCATGGAGGTGCAGGGTTAAGACCTTAATGTTGTTATTCTCTGAGGAGATGTTGCTGTTAAGCGGTCCGTCAATCATTTGGATTCAGAAATAAAATGTTTTGTTTTTGTTTTGTCTTTTACTAATATTTGGAATGCTATACTATGCGCACTGTGTAAATAAAGTACGTGGGACAAGCCACACGGTCGACTGTGACTGTGTTTGATTTATTGTCAACGCGGTGAGTGAAAACTGCCCTGAAATGTGTAAACTGCTCGTTTTATACAATGATACTCTAGTGAAAGTGAAAATATCCCAATAACTATGTGACGCTTGACTCAGGAAGAGAGGAGTTGGTGTAAATGGACTTTATAAAACGCTGAAAGGAATTAAATAGAGACAAAGTAATTTTCTCTGGTTAGAGTTAAGTAGAGACAGAGTTCAATTCTAGGAACACCAATAAGAATCCATGTAATCTAACAAGGCATAAAATGTTGAGCGTCTGCTTTCTGCGCAGGAGATTAAGAGAGCAGGTTGATTGGCAGGAATGTTTTCTCACCTCTGTGTTGGCTCTGTTGTTTCCGTCTACAGACTCAGCATTTTGGTCTGTGTTGCTTAAGTTTTTTGCCAGGAACTTAGACCTGGGTCGAGGTTTAGGCTTGATGCCTGACGAGCTTCCATCTATGACGGCAGGCTGACAAAAGAATGAGAAGTCAGGCCGAGTCAATCAGTACAGAAACTATTGACCGACTGAGGCTCTTAAAGCTAAGGGAACACCAAACTAAGACAGTAAAGCACAAGGCAGTGATCACAGAGCATCGTGTGACCTAGTTAACAAACCATTCCACTCCCTCTAAATACCCTCCGAGGAGACAGTAGGAGATAAACCAGAAGACGTTCACCTATGGTCATTTGATTCTTACGTGTTTAAAAAGGCACATTTTTACCGTAGACACATCTGGCTCCTGATGTTGTGGTTCATCTGAGAGAGGCAACGTTTCACAGGAGCTGCTGATGGTGGGGCTCTCCTTATATTTGACCTCTGGAGAGCTTGGAGGCTGTGGGGAAGCAAAATAAAGGAAACAGAGTTTCCAAAGAGTCTAAATGGTGATATATGGTATATATATATGGTGAAATTTGAAATGAGAAATGAAATTACGAATCAAAGAAAAGCATCAGGGCGGTTCTGCATGTCCCATCAAAGGAACTCAAAACATTTCATGGCCCTCTAAACACCGATCAGAGCAGCGATTATCATTTGATAACACATATTTGCAGATTGTTACCGTAGGTGCACATGTTTCTTGATGTTCAGGTTTCCGTGGGAGGGGCAAAATTTCATATAAGCTGGTGACGATGGGGGATTCCAGGTGCGTGCCCTCAGGGTGGTCTGGTGGCTGTGAGAGACATGAATAATGAAAGAAATGGACTTTGATCAACTATCATTATGTAGCCGAGATCAACGATGGATACACAAATAATTATGGATCTGTCCAATTATCATCTGTCCAAAGGGGTTTTTCAAATCCAAAAGAATTAACAAATGTATCCACATACAGCCTATAAAAATGCACAACGATGATTTGCAAAAAACATAGTGAGCGGCAGAAAAATTGTACATTCCGGGTGATATCAATGACACTGATGTTGGGTTAGAACAGAAAAATCTGAGTAATGAACACACTAAAACTACTATAATGAATGTACAGCCTGGAATACACATTAAAAATACAGTGTGATTTTAAATGACGTGTAACAGATTTTTCTTAGTGGATTAAGTCTTTGTATGTAATAAAGCAATGGGAGAAACCCCCATAAAAATTATGAAGGTCTCTGAGGTGATAAACTATCAATTATCCAACCAGCTCTAAACTGAGATAACAAAAGTGTGCACATTACTGTCAGTGATTGATGATTTTGATAGTAAGGTGTGTCTGAGGGCCGAACACGCTCCTCTGAGCTGGCGATGGAGGGGCTCTCCGGGTACGTCCCCTCAGGCTGCTCTGGTGGTTGTGGTACCTGAGATCAACAATCAATACATACAAAGAATTATGGATTTGGTTTCTTATTTTTAGTACAGAGAGTTTCTTTTATCCAGATTTATTTGTGTTTGCAGGCTGACAAAAGGAACAATCTGACTAATTAATAAACTACAATTATATTTGATGCACAGCCTGGATTACACTTTAAAAGTACAATATGATTTTTAAACACATCCAACAGACAGATTGAAATCTTTCTAGGTAACACAGCAATCATACATCAAAAGCTTCTGAAGAGTCTGGGCTGATAACCACTGATAATGATAAATCTGCACATTACTGTCAGTGATTGTTGATCTTGATATTCAGGTGCGTCTGCGGGCTGAACGCGTTCCTTTGAGGTGGCGATGGAGGGGTTTTCCGCGCATGTAGTGCACTCTATGGGTTGATCACCGTGGTCCTGGGGTTCTGCCTGTGATGAGCGGGACACAACCTCGTAGGAGCTGCTGATAGAGGTCTTGGATAAGTATTTGGTCCTGGGGGGTTTCGGCGGCTGTAGAGGTGAAAGGAAAAGATTTTGACTTGATTTTTCAGTTTCTTGCCGTCATGGTCAGATTACAAACTTGAAACTTTTCCATTGAACACACTTCAGTCATCAGTTCATCTCTGGATCATACTGATTTACCACAATTACCATAATTGTAGTAATCTACTCTGATTACTTCAGCCCAAGATGCAACGTGTCCACCTCTGTTTGTCTGTTGCTTTGTCTGTTAGCAGGATGTCCCCATAATTGTGCATATTTTGACAAATCCTTCGACAAAAAGTATCTGATAAGTATCTTCGCGGTTATCTGTGATCTTCTTGTATAAGGTCAAACGCTTTCAAGCTAAACTTGTGATGCAATCATCTCTCTTCCTACTCATGTGCATAACATTCTCGTGCCGTCAAGTTCCCATTGACTTGATAACATCATAATAATAAAATATTGTCAATGTCTTCTGAAGCTCGTGCTTGCAATTGCCTACTGTGATTAACGAAGCAAAGATACTTTAATTTGTGTATGGGTGAAAGTATGCGGGCATGTCTTTATTGAATCTGTTCACACTGGCACAATAATTGCGAACCAAAGTGAACCAAAGTCTCTTTATGACTACTTCAGACTGTACGTGTCAACAATATATTAGCATTATTTAAAAAGAAAAAAAAAATGTAAGTTCTAATGCATATTAATGTACTGGCGCTTGTTACGTGCTGGATTTTAATAAGCAGTGTCAACGAAAAGCTTCGAATATTTTTAAAAATGTCAGTTTCATTCATGCACGCAGAGACGTTGACATGCTAGCAGCGCTTTCCAAACCAAGCCTGTAAATCATGTTTCGTCATGTTTTAGAATTACTGGCAGACAATTCAGAAGCCTGCAATTAAAATGGATTCTTCATATAAACACACACACACACACACACACACACACACACACACAACTGAGTGAACATGGACATCCCATGAACTAGAGTGGCACCTGAAGGAGGGAAATATGTTGTAATTACTAATTGTAAGCCATTGATTAACTTTGGTCACCATTAAAGAGCACGTTAAGGTGTGATAAGCATTGCTGAGGGTTACTTTTAAATTCCTGGCAGCGTAGGTGAAGTTTCTTCTTCTAGGGGGGGGCGTAGCTTAGGTGGTAGGGTGATCACCTACTGATCAAAGGGTCGCCGGTTCGATCCCCGGAGCTAGACCCTAACCCCAAATTACCTTGGCTGCAAACATTGTAAAGTGCAATGGATAAAAGCGCTACAGAAACGCAGTCCATTTACCGTTCCAAGCACGTCCTGTTGGTGCTGTATTGACACCATTGTATCACTGGTTTGACTGGTTAAATGTCGGTCATGTCAGCTCCACCGTGGTGTTCAGATTGTGTAAGTCTTACAGAAAGTTAGCTGCTTTCTTTAAAAACCTTGAAAAAATTGGATTTACAACTGTGAGTTTGACCAGTGGAAAAGTATGATAAAAGGGAGATAAAGAGAGAGGATAGACATGGTAAAGCTCACACACACACACACACTATACAGAAAACCTAATTGCCCAATCTTCCATTTCCGTTCTTTCACAAGTTACCCGTGCATCAAATTCAAGTCTTACCATCATGATCCTGTCACCTCCACTGTTGGTGCTGTCCTTTTTTTATTTTATCAGATAATGGAGCAGACAAACACCTTTTACACCATTATTTACATGCTCGCACGCTCAAATGCGACGCTTGCCTGTCCCTTCGTGTCTCTGTCGATGTCTCCAGTCATTCGGGAGACGAGACAGGTGTGTGACTTTTCCAACACAATGACAAAAATGAGGGCGGATCTTGTAAAGTTGACATGCTTGAACATAGAGAAACACAAAGTAGAACACACACTAGGAGGCCTACTTCAATCACTGCAAATCTACAATCTATATGTGGTTGAATTGGGTAAGACCAAATTGTGATTTTGACAGAAACAGAAAGTCGTTGAATTATAATCAATCAATAATGATTTTTATTGTATTTTGTTATATTTATTCTCCCTCACTCATTCACTTTGACCACATCTCTGTGGACTTGTTTGCATGTTATCGACCTATATTCTTCAGATGATCCAGAATGCTGCCACTCGTGTACTAACTAGAACCAGGAGAAGGGATCATATCTCTCCTGTATTAGCGTCGCTGCACTGGCTCCCGGTAAAATCAAGAATAGAATTTAAAATCCTTCTCCTTACCTACAAAGCGCTTAATGGTCAGGGACCATCATACCTAAAAGAGCTCCTAGTACCTTATAATCCCACTAGACCACTACGCTCCCAGAATGCTGGCTTACTTGTGGTTCCTAGAATCTGCAAAATCAGAATGGGAGGCAGAGCCTTCAACTATCAGGCTCCTCTCCTGTGGAACCATCTTCCAATTTCAGTCCGGGAGGCAGACACCCTCTCTACGTTTAAGATTAGGCTTAAGACTTTCCTTTATGATAAATCTTATAGTTAGGGCTGGATCAGGCTCACCCTGGACCAGCCCCTAGTTATGCTGCTATAGGCCTAGACTGCCGGGGGACTTCCCAGGATGCACTGTGCTTCCTCCTTCTCCATCTATACTTAGTCATGTCCCATTACTGCATATTACTAACTCGTCTTCGTCCCCGGAGTGTTTCTGCTTTGTCACCCGTCAGGTCCACATGGAGTTTAAGACGGCTTCCAGTTGGACTCATTTCCAGATTCATCTTTGTGACTGTTATTATTTCAGTTGCTCTCTGTTTCTCTCTTTGTGTCTC
>OMNV01027414.1:0-28253 GCA_900303265.1 Brotula barbata | reverse complement strand
TACTACTACTATTACTACTGCTACTACTACTATTACTACTACTATTGCTACTACTACTACTCCTACTATTACTACTACTATTACTACTACTACTACTACTACTACTACTATCTACTACTACTACTACTACTACTACTACTGCTACTACTACTACTACTACTATTACTACTGCTACTACTACTACTACTATTACTACTACTACTACTATTACTACTACTACTGCTACTACTGCTACTACTACTGCCACTGCTACTGCTATGGCTGCTATGGCTGCTATGGTTGCTGCTATGGCTGCTGCTACTGTTTCTGGGTTTTTTGTGGGACCTTTCTCGGGTTTTGCGTTTGCATTCACACACACAATGCGCTAATCCTGCCACAAATAACCAATAGCGAGATTAAATTAGTCACCGTTGTCATCTTTACTGAGGAAATGTGACAGATAGATCGAGAAAAATGTCAGCTTCCTCAAACTTCTGACATGATGACAGATCATCAGTGTTGAATTAAAAATCAATAAGTAATAAATTAACGATCGTCTTCTTCTGTGTAAGGCAGGATGAAGGAGCCAGAAATACCAGCAAACTAATGAAGGAGTGGGAGAGAGAAAACTTTGGAAATTCTGCCTTTTCTCTCTCTCTCTCTCCATACGTGTGTGAGATCTTAAATCCGATGCCGGACTGCGGTAATTTTACCCGAGTGTCATTCGGTGATCAAATTATCCGATGTTATGGCTGCAGCTTACATTCAGATACACGACTGTACCAACACATACGGGCACATTTACGGAGAGAAAGCTGGTCGTGAACGAGGTAAGAGTGACAAAAGTATCTCCGAAGACTTGATGGAGAGACGGCGTCCTCGCTATCGGTGCACGACGTCTGCCTGCTGTCATTGTAATGATGTCAGTCAGCTTTCAGCTCGCTCCGAGGAGAAAGTATCAGGAGGGTGTTTAAACAGACAGATATTACCTCCAAATGAATACATTCTCCCTTTATCTCTCCTTTTTCTCTCTCTTGTCACTCTCCTTCCTGTTTTCCAGGCTGTATTTCTTTCTCTGGGTGGATGTGTCATTTCAATTAAGACGCCAGGTAATTAAATCTCTTTTTAATGAAAGCTAACTGCCTGAGCCTGTGCATGCATCAGTGCGTACATTTGCCTGTGTGTGTGTGTGTGATTATTCAAGCTCAGACACCACTTTCCCGTCACTTCTTAGTGTGTGTGTGCAGCTGTAGTTTCAACCTTGCCCCTAACAGCCCTGTTGCACTAACTGTGTCTTGTTGATTTAAATGGTGATTAGCGAGCAGATAAAGGCAGCTGTAATGTCACGGGGGCCATATTTGATGATCCGAGGCCCTTATGTGGTGTAGGCAAATGAGAAAATTGAGAAGAATCTGTGACAAGTGATATGGAGGTGATTTGTACAAAAGCGTCACTTTTTCCACGTTTTGTGTGTGAACTAAGTCACTGACAATGTTGTTTTTGTACGTTTGACGTGCACTCAATCGTTTAATCCATGATCCAAGTCTTCTACAGACCACAGGGTGAGGGCTGGTTTTTCCTAACCCACATCCATGACTCGATGTCCGTGTCCAGCCTTAAACCATCAGCATCAACGTGTGCGACTGGCCAAGACATCAGGGAGATGGCAGAGGTTGCGGTAGGGCGACTGAACGTCTCCTCCGGTTCACCCTTGGCAGCCTCTTTTGGCGTTGGTCTCGGTGTACGGGCCAGAGCAATGCAGTGAGGGCGGAGCTAAGCATAGGCAAAAGAACTAGAACTCCCCAGATGGAAACTACGTTGGACTACTTTCCTGTAATACTGCATCTTCCTGCTACCTTGAGAGTCTCTTTGGTCCAAGAACAAACATGTTGCAGTCCTTCCTGAAACGGACTAACAAAATAAAAGCCTTTACCTTTGGGCCAGTAGCTAAGAGCCATTCTGTCAGAACCCTTAAGGGCCCATGAACACTGTGACCAAACACCATCTCAGCAGGACTGAAACCAAGTGACTCCTGTCATACCTTACAGATAGGGAACAATAGGGGGGCCCCCCTCGTCCCAATCTTACCCAGTTTAAAAACAGTTTTATCTGTTTTTAAACTGGGTCAAGTGTGTCCTGTCATTCAGGACGGTACACAATGGACACCACAAATACCCAGAGGCTGCAAGCTGCGTCTGAATGTTCAGGACAGGAAGTTTGATCCACGATCAGTCTGTATCTTTGGTAACACCAAATGTGGTCACAAATTTGACCATGGCCTCCCTTAATGTGGAATTTAAACGGACTGATATCATAATTATCAGTAATTCAACAAACATCGTTCTTTCTGCAATGATAAACTGCTAAAAACTTGGACTACGCACAAACACCTCTAAATCACTGGAGTGACCAAAGCCAAAACAAGTAAAAAAAAATTTAAAAAAATACAAACACACTCTGGAAAACATAACCACTAACCTGATACAAGAATAGAAATAGAATTCTAAATGCCCTAAGTTATGCAAAACAGGAGAAAATAAAAGGGAGAGAAAATGACAGCAACAAGCTTCCAAAAGCTTTTGACCTGCGGTCAACCGGCACAAAATGGCCGACTGGAGGCGCTCTTCAGCCTTCATCCCTCCTTCATGAGTCTGAATCAGAGGTAAAACACACCAACCTAGAAACCCAGAATGAATACAGCACACAGCCATGTTTGTTGTTCTTATCAGTTGGACCTCATAACGCTGCATTTTGGTAAACTTACCCAAGTGTGGCGTTAACAAAGACGGACTCCATTTGTATGTGTACAAAATTCAAATGGCTCGTTTGGTGCGGGCTGAAATGTTTGCAAATCGGACGATGGAACCGCTTGCGCCGACGGCCCGGCCAGAACGCCGTCCAACGGTCTCACAGCCAGATTGTTAATTGTTCTGGAAATAATTCCGACCATCCAGACCTCCCTGACACAAACCACCGCCAATCAGGTTTGAAATTTGTCCCGACTGTAAAATCACTCGTGGACAAACAAAATGGGTTAAATCGGGGGTTAAACCTCCTCTCTGCTCACGTTCTTTCCTCTGAAGTACTCCCTCGCTCCAATCTCTCACTCCCTGCTCTAATTAGAGCATTCATTCCTTATGACTCTTGCCCACACCTACATGCTGCTCTATGGGAGTTTTCCAGGTTAAATAATGGATGAGTGTTTGTGTGTGTGTGTGTGTGTGAGAGAGAGAGAGAGGCAGGGAGGGAGAAGGATCCAATGTGTGTAAACAAGCAATAGAGGGATACAGGGGAAGAAGAATCTGTGTGTGTTTGTGTGTGCTGCAGGCCTCAGCCATGGTAATGCATCATCGTCATCCAGCTTATTGCCTGAAGGACCCCTTCATCAGAGCCAGGAAATCATCATTCTAGACGGGCATCTCAACGGGCACCATGGGGGCCCTTTAGTCATTTAGCCTGGAGTAATGGGCCTTCTCCCAGGTTGTCACACGCATGTGCACACACACACACATAGGTATGCAGAAGCGCACACATCCACAGCAAAATCAGCTCACACACTTGCTCACATGCAGTACATGCAGTCACACACACACACACACACACACTCATATATCTGCTCATATTTCCTACCTTAATGCTCCCACAGTCATCAAAAAGCTGATGTGTTTTTAGACAAATGTCTGGGCTCGAGAGGAAAATGGAAAGTAGGCAAACAGGAGGTGAAAGCTTCATTAGGATGATCATTAAATATGAATAAACTCATTCCACAGATCCAAAACTCAGACAGAGGAGCTGAGCGCATAAACCTGGAAACAGGGAAATAGAGAAGGGGGTGTTTTTGTAGCAAACCACCGGAGAACCCCCACAGCTGAATTTACGCTCAGTGGAAAGATTCATCCGCGCTCCTCCCTCAGAAAAGGTTTGTGGAAGTCAATACGTGAGCGAACGCAGCTGTAGATTGGAATTATGAATTATGTTTTTGTCTACAATGGATCAAAGCTGCTGCTGTGCACCATAGAGACGACACCTTGCGTATAAAATATATACTTATTGACTTACTGACATCTAGTGGCAGACATTGGTAATAACAGCAGGTTGGTAAACAACCATAATCCACGGTCAACAGCATGGTGACGTCACTCATTCACACACAAACCAAGGTGATAACATCGGAGGGCACATCCTTAATCTTTGGTTTGTTGTGGTGTTAGCAAAACCACCTCGCGAAGGCAGATTACTAATCTCCAGCCTCTCCATCCACCACAGTCACTTGTAGTCTTGGAGCTAATCACCTCTTGTTGTTTAACTAATCAGCTGTTTTTATGCTGGGACTGGGTCATTCATCCATTTTTTACATTACATACCTGCCTTATTATTCCTGTTTATTGTTGTTAAATCCTTCAATTCACATTTATATCCTGCTGTTTCTTTGTTTCTGCTGATGACTCGATCATTTTGAGATATCTATCTATCTATCTATGCTCCATCTCCATCCATCTATCATCATCATCTATCTATCTATCTATCTATCTGTCTATCTGTCTGTCTGTCTGTCTGTCTGTCTGTCTATCTATCTATCTATCTATCTATCCTCCATCCATCATCTATCACCCATCTATCATTCATCCATCTATCATCATCCATCCATCCATCATCCATCTATCTATCCATCCATTTATCCAGCCCTCATCCATCCATCCATCCCTCCCTGCCTCCATTATTCCTCCATCTATCCTTCCATCCGTCATCTATCCATTCATCATCCATCCATCCATGTGCGTTGTTATTACTTCTTCAGCACAAAGAGAGAAGTTCTGCTTACCAAAATAAAAGCTCAACACTTCCTGAGAAGAGAAGAGCGACCTTTGACTTACAAACTAAAACAAACAGAGCAAAGTCATGTGACCTGAATGGGTTAGTTTGTTTTTTGGTAATAAATGTGGGTGTGGCCTCCAACGTGTACATTTGTCTACAAATGTACAGTAGTGCTGCTGTGTTGTCAGGGACACGCCCCCAGGTGCACCTCACCTGGCAGAGATGGAAGACATCACCGTAGAAGGAAAAGCTTGAGCATCACCGCATGACAATAGAGCCCTGTGTTGCTACGAGGAAGGAACATAAAAATAATCACAATCCAGTACGAAAAACTTCACAGCTGAAACGTTAGGATGTTAATGACACTAAATGAAACAACATCAACAACATACACTTTGCATACACCTTAAGACTACAGAGCTGGTTAATGAACATTAAACATCAGGAAATTACCTAATTTCCGTATAAATCAATCCACTGTATAATATTTGGGGGTATCACTTTATCAGAGATGAACACAGGCAGACAGATACACACACACAGATTCTGTCTGAATGTTGTTTGTCTTGACTTGAGTTGACTTTGGTCGGACGCTGTCTGGCTCTGGAAGGACGCACAGTCATACCCAGGAACACACACACACACACACACACACACACATTTTCTCTCTTCCTCTCTCTCTGTCAGCAGGACGTAGTGTCACCCTGAATGAAAACAACAAAACCATATTCTGTACTTGTATTTTTTGAAACCTCTGCCAAGGACATTATGATTTTGGCCATATTCTTTCTGTCTATTCATCAGCAGGGTTACATAACTGAGCATAAAGTGACAAAACAGGTGTGTTCTTCATCCAGTTTGAACTTTAAAAATCATAACCATCACCATGCTGGGCCTTTTAATGATGAGCTGGGGGATGGTGTGGGTGAGGCAAAATTGATGTAATGTTATCAGAACAGGGTGAGTAAGAATTTACATGAATGATTAATTTCATCGTGACAACAAAAAGAAAACAGCGTCACCATACACAATGACAAAAATCTAAAAAGGAGAACGAAAAAGACCACTTTATAGGATCAAGTTTCCTAATTCTTTTCTATTTACATAAATATGTCAGCATGCACATTCATATTTTTGCTTCTATACATGCCCATACGTCCAGACATAAATGTGCTTCTATCGCTATCACAGCCATACACACACAGCAAAACCATAATGAAACAAATCTAATATAACCGCGGCCCCAAACAGCTCGGCGTCCTGAGAGGCTCTTTTATTCCACATCTCTATATTTTTCAAATCTCATATATTTATACTGTTTCTGATATTGATTTATCCTTGTACTCTGAGTTTTATGTTTCAACTATTCTGTAAAGAGACCCCACAAATTGAAATTGAACGACTCTTCTAGGAGATATGGGCTAGTTGTTTTTAAAGACATCTTCTCGGTCCAGCACTATTTGGGCTCTCAGTAAAAGCACCCAGAAGCAACAGGACGCCCGGCGGTCTCTCACACAGTCCCTGTACTCGTCGCTGTGGTCCATAACTCTCACTGTGAACAGTTAAGCCGACAACAAGTGAAAAAATCTGTATTTTGGCTATGCCTCTCCGGTGATAGACGCTTTCCAGCAGCAGCAGTCCTGCGGCTCCACCGTTCCAGGACCGCTAAGCTGCCAGTGGGAAACGGCCATAATGCTAGCAGACAGCAGCCCGCAAAAAAACGGGCAGGTGAAACAGGCGAGGGAAGGGAAGGCTGTACGCTTTAACAACACGGAGAGAGAGTGGACGGTTTACAGTCAGAGCTGTGTTAAACGGCAAAAATTAAATTCACAGGTAAAATCATTCAAATGTTGTAACACACAAGAGAGACATTTCGGCATTTTAGTTGACACTGACAGTTTAGACTATTAGGTTTACAACTATTATGTAAAAACAAGGAGCACACTTACAACACGCTATTTACACAGGTATCATATGAACATGAACACTTAAAGCACACGCTTCAAGGTCAAAGCAAACCATTTTCACTCAAACGCTAACTGACTGCAATGCATTGTGGGAAATCCTGAATCCCCCCAGCACAACAACAGTACGTGACGCTGACTTGTCAGAGCAGTAAAAACTCCGGAAATTTGAACTTAAGTGATACTGACAAACCCGAATAAGAGCAAACCAGTATTTACTTTTTCAGGCCGATACTATCCAAGTAAAGCTCTCTTAACGAGGAGAGAGCAAACGTTTGAATAAATACTCTGATATATCCATGTTGCATCTACTTGGCTATGCTAATGTTAATGGTAAAAAGCGGCTGAACTGATCGTTACTGTCCACCGCGTGGTAATGATGCTGCTGTTGTCTGATGGAGGACGATGCGTAACAGTTTGGGTGGCGTAGGAGCCTCCACTTCCTGCGCAATAATGGCGAATGGCGATATAAGTTAGAGCTGTGTGTCTGCACTGGATATCTGCTCTGCCTCTGCCGTGAGAGACAAACGCTTTGCAGCAGCAGCAGTGGTCGAGCAGCAGCGGTGCTACAACGCCGCCAAGCTGCCGGTGTGAATCAGGCGTAAGAGAAATGTTTCGCAAACAGATTACTTCACATTTGGATGCGTACAATACTTCAATATTTCAATTAAAACGGAGTCAAATTCAGCTTCATCTCTCTGTCCTCTGTCTGTCTCTCTCTGTGTCCTACTTTCATCAGCTCTCTCTCCCTCCATCCTTCATTCCCAAGACACTTTTAATGATCTCCTCCTGTCTCCTTCACATCCCCCGTCCTTCCAAACTAAATTTTATCGCTCGAGCCGTAGCAGGACAGCAGGACCATCCCGTGTAGAACAGACCTTCACTCCGTCTCTGCATTTGTTCAACCTGTTGTTGCCCACTTCCTCTTCCTCTTGCTTTTACCTTCCTCCGTCTCTGTCCTTTCTCACCTCACTCCGTATCTTCCCTATCCCTCTCCCTTCCTCCACTGTCCTGATTCCTTTTAAGTTGCTCTATAAATAAAGTTGACTTTTCACTTCATCCTCTCTCTCTCTTACTTCCTCTGCCATCCGTTCCTCCTTCCCGTCATGTCTGACCTCTTGCCAGTCAGCTCTGTCCTCAGCCAGCTGGCTTGTCAGCACTAATGAAAATCCTTTACACTTTATTAACCACGATTAATGAAGCGCCCTGCCACTTACTGCATGTCTCTGTGTTTGTGTGTTGCGTTGATATCATTGGAGGTGTGCGTAGACCTGGGCTCGGTTATCTGTGTATTGTTATTTGGCATTTGTGCGCCTGTGTTTGAAGTATATTAATGTAAAATAAGGGATGATGCACATTAAAACCACTTAAAAAAATCCACTGTGTCGCCTGTGGATTTCATATTATACTGTCGAACAAAATCTAAATTAATTATACTGATAATAAAACGTTAAAAGCATTCAAAATCTTAAACCATAATTAATACCACACTTCCAGCTTACCAAGCATTACAGACCGATATCTGAATAATATACCGCTGTAGGCCTCAAGATGAGCAGCATCAATGGAGAGAGAGAGAGAGAGAGCAGCTAAACTGTAGAGTCGCTCTGCTCTAATCTGAACATGGATGTCAAAAATGCCCCCAACTTCACTAATCATTATCACTACTGCACAAATATGGCCACAACGACAAAAATCACCCAAAGGAAAAGTTTTGTCATCGCAGATTTGAGGTAACTTTACTGTGTGTGAAGTCGTGGTACAGATAATCCAACAGATTAGCTGCACAAACGAGACAATAAACACTCGGTCCTGTGACTGCTGTAGATTTATTACCATTGCCTGCCTGAATAAAACTATTTAATATATGTTTGTGTTTACAGAGGGATGACTTGGAGCATCCAATGGGATTTTCTTGTCATCATTGAACTTCAGTACCGCAACGTACATGATCAGAGACTTAAGCTCCTGAAACAGTGTGAGGCCATATTTGACGTACATGTTTGCTCTTCGGGGTTAGTACACACTCTGAGGGATCCTTCTTTTTCATAACTTTTAGTAGTCGACTATTGGACATTTAATCTAAGCTCTAATGGAGACTTGAGCGGCTGCAGTCTACAGTCCACGTTTTCTCTTGCTCATACACGCCACACTAATCTAAGATAGCCGTGTGGCTAATGTTAGCTAGCTGATGAAAGCATACATTTACATCCACAAAGCTTACATAAATTTGACGTGCTTTGCTCCATGACAAAGTATCAAAATTTCATAAATATTTGTGAAACAATGTCATAAATTTATCATAAAATGATAAAATTATAGACTTATGTATGGATTAATGATCTATCTGGGGGATGAAAAAATATTTTTCACCATTTTGCAAACGTAACGTGTCTGTTTTGGCTAATGAGCTCTTCTTTGTATTTGTAATCCAACCTTATATTTTATATTACAAACATAACACTGGAAACGTTCTACACACCAGTGTAACATTGTAAACATCAGCAGCATTTAGAAAATAAATGAATAAAAAATAAGCTGTCTCTGTGGAACTGTTTGTTCAGTCTCTTTCTCCGTGGAGCACTTGGTCAGTCAGTCAGGAGACATTTCTCTTTTTATCTCCGCTGCATCCATTATCACTGCAGAGCTTTGTTCTTCACTAAAAGTCAACACATGACAGGTGGGAGTTGAGTGAAACTTCGATTGGAGTCGTCGGCCTCATGAGTCTGGGAAAGGCAAGTCTCCGTAACCAGGGCAACAATGACCCTGATATTTGTTGATCCATGAGCTTTATTCTTATTTTTTGTAAGATAACCAAGGTTATGTTTGAGCTGTTTCGCAAAGCAGTTTCCTTGGGATAAATAGTTTTGTCCTGTCTTATCTAATCTTATCACATCACATCTCATTTCATCTTATTACATCTCATCTCTTCTTTTGCTACCTGTCACTGCCAGAAGATTTTCAATCCAAGTTAAAAACGTCTCTATTCATGTGCCTTTTTTATATTGTAACTGTAACTCTTTGGCTGTTACCTCTTCATGTAGTCTTTGTATAGTTATGACAGAGCACAGCAGAGTCTGACTCCATGACCTTTTGTCAGATTAACCCTGAATCCTTGTCTTCATCAGCTGAATCACTCAAATACAGCATTTTCCCTCTGTAACCTTTTGCAACCGATTCAAAACGTGTACTGACATCCTCCAAGTACCATTCTCACCTTAGCCAAGTCATCTTTAAACATATTTTCATAAGACGAATATCTGACACCTACTCTTTTATTCAAGTATTCAACAGATTTGTTGAAAGAAATCAAAGATGTGATATCACTTTGCGCTGTGTGTACAGATGAAAAGACTGACTGTCCAAAGTGACTTTTTCTGAATGCTATTGTGTGATCTCCTCCAGGAACAGCTTGAGTGTGTAGATTCAGATCTCTCTTTATAAACTTGAGTGGACGATGAGCCTGACTATTAAGAACACAAGTAAAATACTGGCACATTCTCCCAATTTTGTGCGTTATAATTAAACTTAACTTTACAGCGACGCTTTTTCATCCACCGTGCTATCTGCTGTCATCAAGGTGGGACAGGAAGTGAGTGTGTTTTAATTGACCAATGGCAGCACTTTGAAGGCGGGAACATATATGAAATCGTCGTAAAATTGGAGACTGTTGGAGTGATGTGTGGTCAAGTTGAATAAAGCAGTACTTTGGATGCGAACACTGCATAAAGAGGAGTAAATCTGTGGGTGAAAAGTAGAAACGATGAGCCTCATCTGTCAGTCAGTGCCTCCCTCTCCTCCTCACTCCCCTCTCATGCTGTTATCGTCCAGTAGGCACTGTGGCGGCTGGCGAGGATCACAGCCTCTTGGCAAAGTAATGGCTTCATACCTGCCAAAATTCTGTTGAACAATGTTTGTGTGTGTGTGTATTTGCTAGAGAGGGAGACTGATGGATAGAGGTGTGAGACAGACCTCTGACAGTGCCCTGACACAGCTCATCAATCTGAACACACACGCACACACACACACACACAACAATACTCCTCCTGACATCATGCTGAGAGCCTCTGTTCGCATTAGAAGCAACAGAATGTGAGTTGTCCACAAACACCCTTTGACCCAGAATGTGTTTTACACAAAATGTTCACTCTCTCCTGTCTCATATTTGACACCTGCCAAATAACAGGGAGTGTCTCACTCAGACCCATGTGCCCTTTTTATAAGAGCAGAGACACTGTCGCTTGTTTATAACTTTCGCTGCACAGACTCAGGGTCCCCAGACTGCCTGAACACCGGCACAGCCTTGTACTCCTGAGAAACACATGGAGACATTATGTCTTCCTCTTCCTCTCTGTGGAAGGACATTGGACAGCAGACCAAAGACGGGGACACAATGTGGAACTTGAAAGTCCCACAATGAAAGTTAAGGATTATTACGATGACTTTTCAATTTAAATTATTTCATCACAATGGACCAACCTACCCCTCTCTCTCTCTCTCTCTCACACACACACACACACACTGTCTCCACCTGACTGTTATACCTTCCTCTCACCCTTTAATAGACTGATTTAAATGAACATCTGCTGCTATTCCATAAAAAAAGCACATCCTGGAGAATTCATTTCAATTAGAATAGAAAAAAGGAAAGACTAAATTCATTTAGAGGGCAGATGGACGGGAAACTAAGTTACCCCGACCACCTGTGAGGAAGAGGAGAAAGAGAAAAGTTTGTTCTTTCACTCTGACAGCATACAGGCAGCAGGCAGGTGTCATGGGGGGGAGGGGTAGGGGGGTCAAGACAATTCCATATATTTCAAAGAAGTTACTTTTAAAATAACTGTTATTAATTTAAACACAAATGATTCAGTATGAAGTGCTAATGGTTTCTCCCTATAATAGCCCAGATTATGACTCAATGTGACCCCGTAATCCTCTCTTCTTCTATAATGTCGTTTGTGTTGTGCATACTGCCTGAAAATGTACCTGCTGCCATCTACTGCTGGAGAGGCCTTGCAGTACTTCCACAGATCACCCATTTCATCTTTCCAGGAATGTCAGGTCTGTCAGGTCATTTATGGAGAATCATGGACAGAGATGAAAAGCTACGAATGGAAAACAAAGATGCCAAGGTTAAATTTCATTTTTTTACAAGAAAAAATAAGGATTATCACTTTAAAATTAACATGATTAATGTAACAACGAGCATTTTCACGCAGCGTGTGTGTGCGTGTCCTCTTCCACATCTACCAGTGATTTATATTTTATATTTTTTTGTCTCTTCCATCTGGTTGACTTTAGCTTTGTGTTTGGTTCATTGTAGTCATTACATCCGTCATCCACATTGTTGTCGTTTTTCCCTTGTAATTAATTCCAATGTAGTGCACCTGCTCATCAGCGGGCGGTCCATCAGATCGTTATGGCGATACGTTCATGTCAATCATCGTGTCGTATCAGGTAAATGAATTGGGCTGAAGGCCTCCTAATTGGAATTTTATATGGCGACGATACTCCTTCAACACTGATGAATGAACAAAGTGTATTTAAAGGACTTTCGATCAATTTAATGAGACTTTTTACATTAATAACCCATTAATAATACACTATACCGTGTAGAAAAATGAGTAAAACCTCAATTTCTTCAGAATTTCTGACTTTTTTACGATATTACATTTAATTTCCTATAAAATTCCTATTATTCCAGATGTGCTCAGCATCATTTAATGCAAATTTCCCCCAGAATGCATCCTGGTACAGATGATATATTTGAGCTTTTCTCTGCAGTTCAAAATAACTATATGATGGCTCCACCTTCACAAAGTTTGAAGTCAACTCTAAAAAAAACTTTCACATAAACAACGCAGAGCTTCAGGCAGTGTCAGGTGACGCCTACGATCATTTCTATAAGACCGTAATTGTGTTCATTTCTAAACGCTGACATTAGTACCAACGCAGAGATATTGGAGATGTTATTGTATGTCGTGGTCACGCTCATCATTTACATCCCCTCTCCTGTAATCTGTATTAGTGGGCATCTCAGTACGTACTATAAATATGCCTGCGTAATCTAAACCTCTTCTGTTTTCTTTTCTGGCTTACAGATCTACATAGCATGTAAACCCCCACCATAAGCGCGCGCACACACGCACACGCACACACACACACACACACACCTCCCACTCCCTGGATTCCTCACCTATGTGACTGCTCTCAGTGTTGGCATATTTGCTGTAACATTAATCCGTTCTCCACACCTACGTGGCTGTCGTCGGTGTTTATTAAAGTGTCACATCATATTTGCCTTCAGCGTTCAGCACTGATAAGCTTTTGAAGGATTTACAAACGGGAGCTTTAATACCAGAGAAGAATGACATGACAGCAGGCACAAGTTCATATAGAAAGGCTGCAAGATGCTGCCAAAAAAAATCTGATTTGGTTTTATGAAACAGTCAAGAAATTCAATTTGATTTCTGATGTAAACATATGACATGGCTGCTGTGTTATAATAATTACATTACTCTTACCTTTACTCTAGTTACAGGGACCGGAGAGTTGACATGGAGTGATCATAAGTCCTTTTTTCTGGACATGTTCTCTTTTTAGGATTTAAAACACTGAAAAGACAAAAATTCCCGAAATCTTCTTGATTTGCTATCATGTTGACATTTGCAGTTTTTACACATACACCGTTTCGACTGTTCTCTTAAAGCCCCGCCCTCTCGCACGCTACAATTGGTCAGTTCTCCTACTACTAGACTAATCTATCAAAACAGTAACATGAATGATGTTTTAATTGTATTAATTTAAAATATTTTTAATAAAAAAAAGAGTGTTTGGTCTCTGCTGCTGTTCAGTGTTCATAAATACACACATATGCTGGACATACACACTCACAGACACAGAGCGTTGTGCCCGAAACATGTGCAGATCTACAAAGACAGCAGATGCCTGGAACCTTACATGGCCCAGTAATAAGCGACCAGGTTTCAGGGTGTTTTTGTTAAAGATGTTTCATTCTGTCCTTCCCACCCAACTCTCTGACAGGAACACCTGCCATACTATGTTCCGGTCCATCTGGGCAAGAACACACACACACGCACACACTCTCACATGCTTCAGACATGGCCAACATACTGATTGTTACCTTCATCAGTTTTGGAGCCCGTTTCCAAGGTTCTGGCCCACCCACTTTACTTAAAGAGCCAAGCTGAAGTGGACTAAAACCACCCATTATGAGACAAACTGGTCTGATTTAATGATGTGGCGAAGCACTGATAGGATCAAACACTGCATAATAACAAACAACTAAATCCTTATTGGGATGAGAGGTAAATTAAATTCGGGTTATATCAATCCAGTGTCATCCTCCATGTTTAGCAAAGATTGTGGACATTTCCAACATGGTGGATTTGTTGATTCCTCTCTCCAGCCCCACATTTCTCTCACTTAAACCTGTGGCGAGCATAAGTAGGCCTCCAACCTTACTGCACACACATGAACCAAATCTCTTAATCCCAGAACAGGGAATAAACAGAGAAGACCAGCAGGAAAGACATATTGAAGCACGTCGCATCCACCAAAGAAGAAGATCAGGGACATTTTCCCATAATTACAATTTAGTGTCTCATAATTCTTATAAAGAGCATTAACACTTTATAGTTCAAGGAAATGCTAGGATTCCTATTGAGGTACTTCAATGCTGTTTCTATGTTAATCATTTCTTCTAATTTTGATTATGGATTTGGAATTGTAATAAATGTGAAACGCACAACATAACCGGAACAAAAACAGATCTGAAGAACCTCTTTCACACAGCTTTTATGGGGACTAAGTGCACAGTAATAACTATCAACATAAATGAAATACGTTCCCCACAGTTGTGTGTGTGTGCGCGTGTTTTATTGCTCATCTGATTCCTGACCTGCTAAGGAAACACGCTGCAATTTACGACAACATGTAACAAAGCAACAACAGGAGGCCTGTGGGTAATTGCATGTTTATGTTTTATACAAAAGCACAGCGTGATGCAAATTTGTAGGGACAGAATGTTAGAATGTGAGACAATGACTCTGTGTGTGTGTGAACAGCCTGACATGAAGCCAGAGTGTGGTCCCTCCCTTGTGTCAAAAGGTTTCAAACAGCATTAATGGACACTGTTTGCCCTGCATTATCACATCTAACCTTCATGCCTACACAGCCCCACACACACCCACAAACACAGACACACTCCTGCTTACAGTAAAGTGTGGCCACCCTGCCAGTGGACTGTTCATGGTGCTTTTCTCCTAAGAACAAAGAGAGGGAGGGGAGGGACTGAGGGAGGAGAAGAAACAAAAGAGACAAATGGTGACAGGTCAGCAGAAACAGAGGCTGTGCAGGGGACACATGGATGCCTGGTCTCCTCAGTGTTTGTCTCTTCAGTTCTGTGTCCACCACTTCATTCATCAGGGAGCCGCTCCTCAGACAGACCAGACGCAGCGTCCCCAACACAAACTGAAGCCAAGATACTGTAGAAATATTTGTGTTTTAGGGTTATGGTTATGCTGACTCACAGCAAGATGGTTGTGGGTTCAAATTCCAGGCTGACCCGTGTCCTTGCTGTGTGGAGTTTGCGTGTTCTCCCGGCATCTGTGAGGGTTTCCTCCAAGTGCTCCGGTTTCCTTCCACCTACAAAGACAGACAGCTTGGGTGAATTAGAGTATCTAAATTGCCCATGGGTGTGAATGGGAGTGTGATTAAGTTGTCTGTCTCTATGTGTCAGGCCTGCGCTAGACTGGCGACCTGTCCAGGGTGTACCCTTCCTTTGTTCCAATGTTTGCTCTGATAGCCCCGCCCATGGATGGTTTAATTTGATGGCTGTCATCATGCAGGTGCAGACTAAAAATGTATTCCAACATAAAGTCCAAGACAGAGTAGAATGTTACTGTAACGTGCACTCCTAAGTCAAGTATTCAGCACAAACAGCTGCACACAACCATTCGACTGTAGTGTGTAGTGTTTCTTTGTATGTCCTACAAATGTATATCAGTAAAGCCAAAGTCTGATCTGACAAGATAAAAGTGACATCATAGTGATATCATATCATACAGAGCTCTCTCTCTGCCCCGCTCACATCAAAGTCAGCACATTAATCCCTGAATGTAGCGATCACTGTTGTTGGTGGCGTTACAATAAATAGTTTTGAAGCGAAGACATATTTACAGGCATATCTTTACGTCTTTATTTAATTTGATGCTGTAGTTTGTTACTACATAATGAATGTCATAATGAATGCGGAGACAAAACAAACAATAAAATAAATCAAAAGACTGTAATGAGCGCAGAGCACAAAGTTGTGGGCCTGATATTTATTTCAGGCACGTTCGAGTGCTGTAATACTCCAAAAACTCAGTGAGACTCTGAAGCCCTGGATCTCCTATAATCACGGCAAAAATATGAAAGATGGAAAACAAAACTGTGGAAGATGAGACAAAACAAAGGAGAGGCGGCACCTCTGTTGGAGAGGAAATCGAGGAGATAAAAACTTATCTTACCCGACAATCACACATTTGAGGATGTATCAACACCATTATCACTACTCACACAAATATCGTCTCGCAGCTCTCTGTCAGCCTGTTTACAGAGTTTAATTTGAAAGTTTTGACAGGAAAAAGTCATTTCAGAGTTTCACAGCGTGCAGCAGCTGACAAGACAAACGTGTAGCGTGGTCAGATTGTCAGACACACACCTGACAGTCACAGCAATAAACCAAGCGGAGAGAAACGCTCCGACGGCGGTTTGGGTTGGCGATCAGACAGATACAGGCTGTGGGAGAGCTTCTCCGAGGGAATCGCTGCTCTTTGGTTATCAGGGAGAAAAATGTGGAATTCACAACGCTGATGCTCGCACACTTGGAGATAAATCCACCATTAACCCAGGCCGACAGACCGTCTTTATCGGGCCGCCTGTGTGGGCCGCTTTGAAATAAAACGATGAGCGCCGACGTCGGATATCAATCACGGCAGTAATCACTCCAGCAAAATGACTGATTACACAATATCAAAATCCATTACAATGATTTATGAAAGGAGCAAAAGAAAACAGTTTTACAGCGTGGATTATCCATATTTTAGCTCAATCTAGCGATCGGCGATTCAGTTGTACACACTGCATCAATTCTAAAACCTTTCTGTATGCCTTGACTGTAAAAAAACACAATAAACACAAACAAACAAAATAAAGTTGAGCGTAGCACACAAATGATGCAAATTTACATAATGCAGCAATTTTTGGCCCCTGCTACAGTTGTTTTATTGTTATTTGTTAAAAAGGGAGAATTCACTGTTCTGTTCTGTGTCCGTCTGTACCCTCACGGTCCCAGGCTCACTCTTGGTTCAGGGATCCAGACTGTCACCCCTGGGTGCGAACAGTGAGGCTTCGTCCCTGGTGAGCCTGCTGTCGAGCATCTGTGTGTGGACGGGAAGAAAATGTCTCCATGTCTCTTCCAAGTGTGTCCCTGGGCTACCAGGGACACAGCAATCTCCACAAAAGGACACATTCACCCATTCATCCATGAAATGGAAATGATGTCCTACCTTTCACCAATGAGGTTAATTGTGCTTTTGTTACTTCAGTGCATGACAGGAGGCATAGGAACAAAATAAAATAAAGGTCCATATGTTACACCATTTGTATGGATTCCTGGCAACCGTGTGGATGAATCCCACGTGATTTTAAAAGTGCAGCTTCTAGTCAGCTGGTGACTCAAGGAAACGTCCCAAAAACTCCATAAAGGGCAGCAGATTTAAGGGCGACGTGTAGAATATCAACGTGAAATAAAGAGAATAAAGAGAATTGATGGATGGCTGCATGGATAAAGGGATGTAAGACACACAAAGACTGCAAGAAGGAGAAGAAAGTATTTTCCCAGAAACCCTTCTGTCTGAAGTTAGGACGGCTAAGAAGTTAGTGCCAGTGGAGGTATTAGGAGAATAAACAAACAGATGGCAGATTTTGATGGCACCTGTGTGTAATATGCAGTAGGTCTGGGAGAAACACACGTGCAGCCAGTATTCAGAAAGTACTCTGACCTCAAACGTCGTCAAAAGTTGTCAAGCTTCATCCTGGAAACAGCCGAAGGGCGTGGTCTCAGGAAAGACACGCCCAGTGTGACAGTGGACACTGGCTACAGGAGCACCAGGATGTTAATCTAATGTTAAAATCTGTGGACATGAAGGCTTTGCTCTAGAATATAATCATTCTGTCTATAAAATAATGTTAAATAATTAAAGTAATGAACTAATAATAATAAATAAAGTAATAAAATACTGTGTTCTACTTTGTTTTGATAATTTTAATTGTATTTTAGTATTTTATGTCATGAACTAAGATTGTGAACAATGTCACTAACACAACTCTATATTTTACGAGTGCTCATAAATTTCATGCGTACTTAAGATCATTTTCCCGTAGAAACAAATTTCATGAATTCCACAAACTGCACAATTTTCTCTGGACACGCAGACTGAGATTAAATGTGTTCGTACGCACGGTTGATGAACGAGGCCCACTGTGTTTCCAACCTGTATCAGAGAAATCACTCGTTGGAAGAGGTGTGTTGACTGGTGTGTGCTGGTCTGTTTCCTCATCCTTCCATTTAATCCTCCACCCATCTCTCCATCCATCCATTTGTTATCTGCGAAGACAGGAGTGAAGATGGACATAAGGAAAGTCTTTATTTTTAAGGTATTTATTAAACAATATAACAAATTCTGCCTCATCAGCCTGTTTACGGCCGCTGTAGCTGAGGAGGAAAACACACCCATTATCAACTGTATAGTGATAAGCAAGAGGTCAGACAGTGACAGTGAGGAAAAGGTTGATGTATGACATCAGCACGGCTCAGCTGTCACATCGAGCACTTGTAAATGCAAATGTTTGCTTTGTCTGATGTGATCTTTACTCCGGTAATAAATCAACGGAGACGCTGCATAAACTCTGACACGTGACACGTTCTGGACCATTCCGACGACGGAGAGGAAGAGAGATGAAGCCAGAATTCACCATGATCCGTCTCAGTCAGCGCATCGTGTCACATCTAGCAGAGGCACCGTGACAGACACACACACACATCCATAGAAACAAAAAGAATAGCCAGAGAACGTAGCAGTGTGTTCAGCTGGGGTGGCTGAAAAGCTTTTCCTGTCAATATTCAATATAATCAATCAATATTAGTGCACCACACTGCTCAATTTTACGGGTTTAATGCACAAATCTAAGTATGTTTACTAGATTATCAGATTGTCGATTGATTTATTAAAACCTGTAAACATCTTAGTTGGAGTGTACTACATCCACATGTACTACACACTCCTCTTCTCTCTTATCTGGAGGAGTGAATCCATTCACATTCTCATTTACTGTCCTCTCTCTGGGATGGCACACTCCTGCTGAGTATCCAGACATTAACTTTAGATGTCTTACAGCTACTACACACGATGCCAGTCAGGGAGGGATGACACACAAACAGAATGTTGCTTTTCGTGCAGACCTACAAGCATGAGTGCACGACAGGAAGTACTCTGACAAACTGCAAGACTGTAGAGGAGAAAAAAAAGGCCGACAGGAGTAGGAAACCAGAAAAGGGGTTAAAATAATGTTTGATGAAATGAAAATTAGAGTCACCAAGCTCACAAAGCCTAATATGGCAGTTGGATTGGCTGAAACTAAAAGGTTTGTTGTTTTAAAGTTTTTCTGATAAACCGCAGTTTGGATTGATATCTAATGGTTGGATGGGGTAATGATAACTCTTCACTCTGTCTGTCTTTCCCCAAACAAATCAACGTGATAACATCGGAAGCATCCTAAATATTGTTGCTGTTGTGGTACCAGCGATATGGGAAAGATGAAGGATTAACAGACATTTAAAGAGAATAAACGATGGAGGTATGACGATACCAACCAGGAATTGTGAGACACCTGTCACATTCAGTCTGCTGGGGAGTGGGATTTCCACACCTGTTGAACAACAGTGTCTTTCCTCGTTTGAAATGTACACAATCTGTAGGTTGTCTTGTACAGGTGGTGTAGTACAGGGTTAGCTTACCTAAAGACAACACAGCTATAAGTCCTCTGACAAGTGGTTTGTGTCCACTGCATCCTCTTAAAATTCCATTTTATCTATAAATTGGACACAGATCGCACAGAAAGTTCCAGTTTCTTCCAGTGCCTCCATTTTTCAATAAAACCAAGCAAAAATAATATATATATATATATAAATATTTCCCATCTGTCAATTCAAGCCTGATATACCTGGAGCTTGGTTTTTATAGAAGATAAAAGATGTGTGCTCCATAAAAGTGTACCATAAAAAATACTGTAATCAAATAATCCAGTATGAAGCAGGAATCTCGGCCAAGTAAGTACAAATACTTTTTGTCTTTTGTGGCATTTTTGGAGAGAAACACAAAGAGAAAGACAAATACAGAACAATAAGTAAGAGCAGACACAGACATACAGGAGCTTCAAGCATTCTTCTTTCTGCGGCCCACAGTGATACAAATGGAGAGAAAAAGAGAGACGAATGATTCGGCCTGTGGTGAGCCTGGAGGGAAGAGAATTAGAGAGAGTGAGTGACAATGTGAATGACACGCAGAGAAAATATTGCTTCATACAAGCCCACAGAGAGAGGAATTGAAAAGCAGGAGGAGGGAGCTGTGGCGGGATGATCTCATTGCTCCTCTCCTCATCATGGCAGGGCAGCAGCTACCTGAAATGTCACAGGAAATCCCTCAAGCTGAAAATCTGTACATCTGGCATCAGACATATATGTCCACAACCCTGAACTAGACCTGCATTATATGGGGTGGGGGGTATACTGCTGCAATAACTCTAATTTTTGTGATAATGTTGCAATACTGTCTAACATCATGTAACACGCGCTAGAACTGGACATTTCTGTCTGAAGCTGACAAGATACGACGGCTCATCATTTCTAAGATCCACATCGGTCTTGGGCTGGGATTATAATTTCACCTAGAGTTCGGCTCAGATGGTTAGATGGATGCTCTGAGGGTCCCGAGCCGCCAGCAGCAGTGTGAATGCAGTAAAGCGTAATATCACACAACGCCAGTAGGGGGCTTAGCTGTTATTTCTAAAGTTACCCACGAAAAAAAGTTGTAAAGCTAATACCTGAAGTCAATAATATTTTAAATGTACATAACCATGGATTTCAAGGGAAATTTTCATTGTCTTTTCTCCGGCTAATTGACAAAACCAATGAAGCTTCAACAAAGATTCTATTTACTATATGAATAATTATACATCCAAAACATTTGACATTGTTAATTACAAAATTTTATTGTCCAAACTAAGTTTTTATGGCATCCCTAAGACACAACAGCCATTAAATGGATAAGGGATTATTTATCAAGTAGAGAAAATCGTGACTCAATAAATAGTGTTTTCTTAGATTATATTTACTGACTTATTTGCAGACAATACAAATTTTATTTCCTCTCTTCACCATCACCACCAGATGGCAGCATAAGAGAGGTGTGGAGACACAGTAAACTCCATTTTAGTTTTACGTTTCCGTTATCCACTGCTGGCTTTACCGACCATGTCTACAGATTACACGCCATATGCTGGTTGACTGAGCATAGCACACAAATGACTGAAACAATAAGAAATCTTATTGTTAACAGCTAACAATCTAAGCTAATATGGTGGCTAGGTAACAAAGCTATACTCACAATACTTTTGTCTTTTCAGTTTGAAATAGTCAAGGACCTGTCTTTTGAAGAGAGCGTGCTGAGTCAGCGCCTTCTCTTGACACCATGACGTCTGAGGGAACTCTCAGTGTAGCAGCCACACAGCGCCACCTCCAAGCTGCCAGTTTGAAACGGAGGTAACAGCATGCATGCAAGAGACAATGGAACACCAATCATCACAGACTGTGGCATGTTCAAACGATGCATCAATGCTGACATCACACATCATGCATGTCTACTCTGAGCCCACAACTTCTTACGGTAATCTTTAGGGGTGCGAAGTATTTCTGATACTTATATTTGAAATACAAAATGCTTTTTTATATTTTGTATTTCATGATCTTGAATAACATTCAGACGTAGTATCAAAATACTTTGAACTTTCAAAGTTCCCTTTCTTTAGCACCTTGAAATCTGTTAAGTTTCCTCAAACTCTTGGACTTTTAAGAGTTTGAGTTTGGAAAGCACAATGTTGCCCTCATCTCCTTAGCTATAAAGGTGTGTGTATCTCGTGTACTCTATCAAACCTATTTAATTTGCTCGCTCCATTACTTGTGGTGGGGTGTGTATGTGTGTTAGGGGTAATTGAACACCCATTGAAGTGTGAGAACGAACGGTGCCGTCTGATGAGGCTAATCAGGAATGTAGTACAATACTGAGAGCACATCTGGTGAGGAAGAGGAGGAGGGGAATCATCATCGCCCTCAGTATACAGCAGACGTACTGTGGGGGGGACATAGAGATAGAGAGAGAGAGCGAGAGAGATAAAGAGAGAGAGACAGAGTTATTACTATTCTCCACTTTCATATATAGAGATTATTCAAATTAAGCAGTGAAATAACAACCAATTCATACATCATTTCCATATGAACCATATAGATAAAATTTTTATGAAGGTCATGAGTTGTAGCTAAAACTAAACACACACCGCTCTCTGTAAGAGTGCTTAACTCTCTGATTCAAGGAGGAAAACAAAATAAACAAATCGAAAATCACTGAAAATACACGTCTGCAATCAGACCATAAATAAATAAATACAAAGTTACAGTTATTGAGCGGTCTACCATATTGGAAGAGAAATTAAATTCTCATATGTACGTCGCTTTGGATAAAAGCGTCTGCTAAATGCGAATTGTAATTGTAATTGTAATTAAAGAATGAATAAGAGCTGTAATCACTTACCGTGGTGGGAGAGGACATAGCTGTATCTGAGTCCAGGTGTCCCCCTAAAAGACAGCACACTGAGTTAGGGAGTGTCATCAATAATCATCAAGGCATCTCTGTTGGTCTGATTTGAAAATTTTCCTCTTTGCAAATGTTGCACATTCAAAAGAAGAGACATGTTGCTCCTGTGCCACATATTTTATTTTGAAAAAGCTGTAAACTTGAACAAAATAATTTAACTTGTAACTTGCATTAACTGAATTAATTGTTACAGTGCAATACTGTTGCTAGAGAGCGCACTTTCCATAATTACAACAACAATAAATATAAAACTTTACATTAATAAGTGTAACACATGCTAGCCCGTTAAGCACTCGTAGTCAGTGTGCGTTTGGAATAGTTTCCTATGCTAGGCTAAGCTAGCCTTAACTCTATATTTATTAACACATAACAATATAACTATTTTTACAGCCACATCCACTGGAAACGTTAACAAATACTGTAGTGATAACTAGCGATATTCTGTGTCACTCACCTGTAAAATTGAACAAAATAATTAACTGGCGTTAACTGATTTAATTGTTACAGTGCAATACTGCTTCATGTCAGACGAGGGAGCACACTTCCGGTTTTCCGTTGTCCTCGTCGCGTTACCGCCCCCCCATGGTCAAATCGCAACACTACAGGCTGACGTGACAGCAAAGTAACAAATCAGAAAATCCATTAAAAAAAAATACATTTAACCTTAAATTAAACTACGTACCAACCAAAAAGTAAACAAATGTATAAACCATTCTACCTTTGGTGCCACACAAACACACCACTTTATCCCTCTGTGGTGATTAAGGTGTACTGTTCCATTGGGGAACCAGTCAGTAAGATAACTTTAGTCTGACTCACAGTGTTAGAGAAAAGTAAGGGTAAAAAGAAACGAGGAGAAGTGAGGCAAGAGGAGAAATAGGTGTGGGATGGTAAGAGATGGAAAGTAAAAAAAAGAGGTGGAGAGAGACGCTGGTTGTCTTTAAGATCCACGTTGATTTGACAGTTCTATTATGAAGAAGGATGAGTGCTTGAAAAGTGGAATTTGAGCAGTTCCCCGTTCTCCCTCTCTCTCTTTTTCTCTCCAAATGAAAAAGGAGAGCCCTAATCTTTCACCCACTCTGGATGATTACCATTTTATCTTTCAATTACCAACAATCCTCCTCCTCCTCCCTCACTTCTTCCTCTCTCTATTTTTATCCCCATATTCACTCTCTCCCATTGCCTCCTTCACCCTCTCATCCTTCTCACCTTTGGTGCTTGGTTCTGGTTCCACAAGTCCCACTTTGGACACAGTTCTCATAGTACTACAGTAAACTAATTTAAAACAAGCATTTTTCAGACATGCAGAATGAAACGACATTTAGCAATCAAACAGATGATACTTGTATGTGACCTAAGCAGACATGTGAGTCTGTCGGTGTGAGGTAGGGTTAGGAATGGGTGACCATAACACACTTGCTTTTAACTACACAATAGAGTTCACAGACATCATGGGTACTCTACAGTCATTCCAGCCATTCTTCCCACATTTCTTTAACAACCATAGCGTCAGTACAAAGAAGATGAAGCGGCAGACTAATTAACATAAGGACAGCAGACAACAATGATGAAGAAGCCGACGTCCATAAACCCACGGTGGTTTCATCACAGTCATCTCCCTGAGCGCTGTCAACTTGGTTTAAGATATGCAAAGTAGGAGGTCTGCGATGTGCCGTCTGGTGCATGTAGATTTGAATCCCTCAGGTACATGCAGGTATGTGTTTTGCACCGCGTGTGCACATCGTCCAGTGGAACTATTTTCCATCAGTCATCCTTTGATCATAAAAAATGATGTCTGGCCATGGGTTACGAACTCAGAGGGATGAGGTGAGCGCCAGATTAGATTGGGAGCACGGTGGAGCAGTGGGTGCTTCACAGTAAGAAGGGCCAAGTTTCGAATCCTGGAGCCCACTGCTCTTCCTTACCAGCATCAAGGAAGTATAACTTTCTTTCATTTCTCAAAAATACGGAACAAAACGAGATTTTTGGGACATCATGGACAGTGATGGAGCTATTCAATGTATTTGACGAAGAAACGTCTCAGAAAGTGGCGATCGTGGAGGATTTGTTATTTTATCGACTGTGGCTTCGTCCCCATCTCTCACTGTGTTCCTCCTGGCTTCCTTCCTCCACCATCTCTCTAAGGGCTCCTGCTTTCTCCACTCCACTTTCAGCTGC
Organism: Brotula barbata; assembly: GCA_900303265.1. Taxonomy (NCBI): domain Eukaryota; kingdom Metazoa; phylum Chordata; class Actinopteri; order Ophidiiformes; family Ophidiidae; genus Brotula; species Brotula barbata. The sequence continues at coordinate 3,322 of OMNV01027414.1, read as the reverse complement.
TTCACAGATTAAACTGACTCACAGCTTTGTCCCTCAGAACACACTCTTACACACACACACACACACACACACACACACACACACCATTCACCACTCCCACCCCACAGCTCCTCTGTGTCTACAACCTTGGCCGACCTGTGCTTCACCTCACTTCAGAGACTACAGAAGCTGAAATTACCTGCCAAACTCGCTCGTCTTCTCCAGACTTGGAGCCTGGCAAGACCAGGGTGAAGTTGTGTGTGTGTACACGCATGAGATTCTATATTTATGAGGACTAAATGTAGTCATCTGTCACATTTGTTTTTTGTTTTCTTTACCTGAAGGCGTGCAGAAAGCTCCAACATCTGATTCATGATTTGTGCATATGGCACCCAGTGTGATCATAAAGGAAATGCGCACGTGAAATGAGCCTGATAGATTAAAAATGCCATTTTGGTGTTAAAATATTAAAGAATATTTACATTATAGAGAGGTTGACCGTCCACAAAAACAGGAAGAGGCTTACATCCTTCCCCACTCACATTTTTCCATGAGTTTGTACATTACACAAAACTATTTTCAACATTGGTCCCACGATGCCCACCTTGGTGTTTGTGTTGGCTAAATCCAGGATCACATGACCTGATCACATGACAATCAAAAGTGAATCACAGGGATGTTATTTCCCTGGAAATAAGGTTTGATAAAATCACTTGGAACTCATACAGCCAGCACAGCACAGCACATCATGAACCTTAAAGGTCATCCAGATACAGCCAAGGCCACGTTTACATTGTCAGAGTGTGTATCAACATACAGCGAGAGGTGAGTGTTTTCTCTGTGTTGTACCGCTGCTATAAAGGTTATGTTTACCATAAAATTATAATTTCATCCAAGATCAGGAGGCGGCGTTACAGCCATTACCACGGACTGAAGGCCCACTGTGAGTGTGTCATTAAATACCACCGTCATATTCAAAGAAAAACCAAGCCTGTGATGTAGATGTGGTGTGTACCGTTCCTGGTTTAGGCTAAACTGCATTGATGATATGCTACACCGATGACGATGATGAAGATGATGGGCTAGAAACACACGGCAATGCATCAACACTGCTCTGTGTTCTGCACAGAAGGACATCTGTGTCTGTGTGTGTGTCCCTGACTGCGTATCGTTTCATGAAAGTGTGTGCATCATTGACTTGTGTACTCCTCTAATTTTGGGTAATGGGTAATGTCTGCGTGCGTGCGTGTGTGTGTGTGTGTGTTTAGAAGCCAATCGCCTGATGATCCTGACATCCTTGTCTCTTGGTTAATGAGGCATGAAGATGAATGTTGCTGCTCTTGAAATGCTGTCAGGAAGAAGAAGCTGACGACGACGATGATGATGATGATGATGATGATGATGATGATGACGTTTGGAATTACAGTGTGTGTGTGTGTGTTAGAGTTTGGGTTGACTGACACACTACAGTAGCTTATAAAGCATGTCTGATATAATGATTACAGCGCTTATGGGCCCCTCCGAGCGCAGCACACTCCATCATTTAATAAAGCGTCCGAATGCTCTGATTGGATCCCGCGTGTCCTTGCGTTCCAATAATGCAGCAGGAAATTGAGTTATTTCATGAAGTGATATGAAGAAAGCTCTTTGTAATTGATGAGTTTCTGGGAACGAATTATCAAATTGCTTGCAGTCCTTGCTCTGATTCAGTATTTAATTAAAAACACTTTGCATCATTCATCAAATATTACTGTATTCAATTTAAATTTGTGTGGAAAACATTTTAATAGAGTCGGCGGGAGGACGAGGAGTTCAGCCTCAGGTTGGGCTGACTCATTACGGTCCACTTCCATCCAATCTAAGTCAGATATATTGGACAAGAACCCTCAGATATACAAGACAAGATGGGCCAAGATATGAAATGATAGGACACGGTACGGCAAGGCAAGATAGAATGTTACAAGAGATAAGATACAACAACGCATCTTACGATGTGACAGGATCCAATTCAACAAGACAAGATAGAGGACAATATGACAAGACAATACAAACAGCCAGACAAGATACGATACGACAGCACAAGATGACAAGAAAATACAAACAAGACAAGATACATGACAAATATGATACAATATGACAAGGGAATACAAAAACCAGACAAGATACAAACAAAACAAGATACATGACAAATATGACACAATATGACAACGGAATAAAAAAAAACTAAATACAAACAAAATAAGATACAAGACAAATATGATACAATATGATAAGGGAATACAAAAACCAGACAAGATACAATACAACACAAAACAAGACCATATGACAAGACATCACAACACAATACGACAAGACAATACAAAAACAAGACAAGATATGATACAATACGAAACAAGACAAGATGTGAAATAATAAAACATACAATATGATATTACAAGAGAATACAAAAACCATCCAAAATGCAATACAGTACAATATAGGACCACATATGACACAATATGACAAGGGATTACAAACACAAGACAAGATATGAAACAAGAAAACACACTATACAAAATAAAGACAAGACAAAATAAGATACGACAAGACAAGATATGATACAATTTAAAAAGATAGAAAAAAGGATGAATACCATACAAGATAAAATATAACACAAACAAAAGATAGACGACAAGATATGATAGGACATGACATGATTAGGTTCTGTTGTGTCGTTCAAATAGTTTTGTGCTTCATTTATTTGGTAAATTCTTATAGGTGAAATGGATGGCTCCTTCATATTAAGAGTTTTGTGTTTGTCTTGTCACTTCCTGTTTTATTTTGACATCCCTGTCCTGTGTCATGTCTGGTTGCTTTACTTCCTCTTGTGTGATTACCTGTCTCCTCCCTAATGTGTTTCACCTGTGTCTCGTTAACCTTACTCCACACACTATATATGTCCTGTGTTCCCCTGTCTCTGTGCCAGTTTGTCATCGAACCACTCGTGAGATGCTTACCAGCTCTGTTCTGTTTCAAGCGATCGTGATCGACTCTCCTACCAGTTACCAGCCTGTTTCTTGTCCTGCTTGTGTTCGACCCTGCCTGCCTCCTCGACTAACCTTCTGCCTGACCCCCCTGGATCCCGGTTGCCGATTCTGCCTGTCTGATTACCCGCTACACGCCAGCCCCACCTGTACCGTCGCTGATATCAACAGAGATCCGGAACCGATCCTGGCCTGCTGGACCCTCGCCTCCTGTCCAGTCCTACCCGTTGATCTCTGCTCTTCAATAAACCTTGTTTGCCTGAACGAGCTTCTAGTCGTGCATTTGGGTCCGAACCTCCTCTGCTCCGCCCCTGACACTA
>OMNV01027411.1:0-18589 GCA_900303265.1 Brotula barbata | reverse complement strand
AGAGGGGAGAAGTAGCACAAAGGAGGAAAATCTGGTTTGTAGTGAGTTGTGTGTCGAGAGGCAGGGCACGGTGGAGCTACTGCATAATTAGCTTAGCCCGTTAGATGAGGCGTGCAGCTATTACTCTTCTCATCGAGAGACCAATTGGCCCGCGAGTGGCCTTGTAATATATGCCTGGCACACACACATTCACACAGAGACACACACACACGCGCAGGGCCTGTGACAGTAAGTATGGTGATGTGTATTTTATTAATGCATGAGTCTCATCATGGCTGCCAGCAGTGGTATGTTCTTCAAGTTTTCTGTCTGTGTGTACACCTCCCGCTGAGCTATTTGTTGTGCTGGTTGTCTGTGTGTGTGCATGCGTGTATGTGTGTGAGACTTCGCCTTTTCTCTCCGCTATTTAGATCTTTCCTTGGCACACACACAAACACATTTCCTCAGAAAATTGTGGAAATGGATTATGTCTCCTCGCACAGTGCGTTTCCAGAGTAGTAATTCCATCAGTCCGACCGCAAAATCCTAACAGACTCAACTGTATTTCGTGGAAAAAATAAAAAATAAAAAAGATAGAAGAGACACTGAGCAGCGTTTTGAACAGCCGTTTAAAGCCATGAAGACTTTGCTTTCCCTATTTTTCCCCCTTATCATTTTTTGTTGATCACTATAAATAGATTAAGCAACAGCAACAACATTTTTCTGCTAAAACATACAAAAACACATCACTAATAGTTTCTTGGCAAATATAGATCATCGGTTGGTTATTTGCTCGATTAACTTTCGCTTTTCGATTTTTCCACAGCTTGGATCACTTAACTAATGGCTTTAATTTGAGGACTTTGGTATGTAGCCAGAAAATCAATATGGGCAAAACAATGCATCGCTGTTTCATGTGCTTGCGTCTGTGGGTATACCTTTCAGTCAGGTACACCTAGACCAACACACACACACACATGCACAGACACAGACAGAGACACAGACGCACACACACAGATGGCCCAGAAATGTCAATCTTGGCCAGCGTTTGTTTCTGCGGTGCTACTGGAGAGGAGAGAAGCTGCTCAGAAAAGTGGAATCTCACAGACTTGAGCTTTCCTGACAGGTTTGCCTCTTCCAGGTCTAGACGTTGTGTTGTTCTTGTGATCTGTTGCGTTCCTCACACTAACAGAGTTTGATTTCTGCTTAGTCCAATCTCCACTGTTTACCTCAACAGCTGTAATGTTTGGTTTCATCCTCCCCCGCCCCACTTCTTGAGATCACACTTTTGGGAAGCTTTGTAAGTGGTTGAAAACGAATTGGAACTTTGGCTTTCTGCATTATTTATTGATTCTTTTATGTGCTGTGATACCACGGGTCTGGATTACCTTCAGTAACCTTTCCAGGCTGCCCTCCATCCTGCCAGATAAACCAGTATGCTAACCACTTTGCCTGAATGAAAGGTGTTGAGTTGCAGGATCCTTAGCGTGGACCACAACAGAGGCTTTTGTCTCCCAGCTTCAGATCTGAGACTTTTAATTTGTCTGTAATCTTTTCAGACACACAAGCACTCGTTGCTGGGTGTAATTGCTCAGTGAATGGAGGCTCACTTAGAGCCAACAGAATAATGATGGTGCCAGCTCTTACTCCCCGCTGAGGTGAAGTGTGGACGTGAAGGAAGATGAATAACCATAAAACCTGTACAGTCAGCAGGTTCATGTCATGGAGTGTCAGGAAGAGTTTTAGTAGAAAAAGAGCATCACAGAAGCTTATCTGATTTAATAAAGTTATGTCTGGTATATAAGGCTCTTATTGTCTTTCTTGGTGTCTATGATTAATGTCCATCGCAGTAACTGGGAGCAGAGAGAGAATGGATGGCAGAGGTGGATTTAGTATAACGGAGACTGCACCCGCGTAGTGAACGTGCATATGTAAGGTGCATCTTAATACTGCACTCATTCAATAGCACAGGTGGGCGAAAGTGCATTTGCTACTTACTCAACATGAGCATTGAGCAGGAAAATGACAATTTTTTTGGTTGAGCGATAGCAATGATACATACTCGGAGGGAACGCGGCACATGTTAGATGGGGGTGAATCTTCCATCGTCTGGACTCTATTTCTTAATATCTTCTCCCTTATTTTTGTTTTTCAGCCTGGTGTTAACCCTTAACATGATCAACATCAGTGTGATGTAAGCAGTGTCTCATTTCATGGGATGTATGGGCCCCTTGGAGGATCCTTTGAATTCCTTTTTACCAGAAACCATTGTAAACAAGCCAAAAAATAAAGCTCTGACGCATTGGCATCAGTGTTATTGAAATATCACAATAGCTACGGTGTGTGTGTGTGTGAGCTTTTGAAGGTGTGAGATATGTGATAGTATGAATCATATGCTCGGGTATGAAGGCTCGAATAAGGTGAACTAATATGATGTAGATATATTGAAATAATGCCACTGATAATGCCACTGAGTGTCTGAATATATGTCAGACATCTATGGGAACCTGCCCATACATTTACATCTTATGGTTGGGTGTCTGTAATTGGAGGCAGATTGGTAAACAGTGTGTGTTTGCAGGCAGATGGCAGCCAGGGAGCTGACCTATTCCTCAGACTGGAGGCGGAGACAGCTCAGTGTTTAATGTCACCACCAGGGAGGGACCATAGGAGACAGAAAGAGAGAGAGAGAGAGAGAGAGGGAGAGAAAGATGCTGGTTCCAAAGTCTTGTGGGTGTTCTGCATCCCTGACAAAGATATTTAAACATGTCTGAAAGAGGTGCTACTGACCAACTTACAACCAAGAGCAGCTTATTAAACTGTTTAATAAGGTTTTTGCTCGTCGGTCACCATGACAAGCTCCCACAGTTTGCCCACGTCTTTTCTTGAAATATAATCACACCGTGGTCAAGTATTTCTTTCGCCGTCGAGGCCGGATTCGTAAGTACGGACACTTGACTGACTTATGTATGCCAACAATTTGCTTCATTTAATTTTCATAATAGAGCGCTATTGTTTTCAGCCCAGACTTGACCTGAATTATTGCCGCGTCACCAGCTGCTGAAAAATACACAAACGGAGTGAAGCAGCCAATTTTCCACGTAAACCCACAACTGAAACAGTGCAATCAATTTCCTCCAGGCGCCAGGGTCACGCTGAGTGACTGTCTGCCTCTGCCTCTCTAAGAAAGCCTGCGTCCTTTGTGCCGCTCCGTCGGGGATGTCACCTCCCCTCCCGTCTTCCTTCCTCACCTCTCTTCCTGCCATCATCACTCTCTGGATTATCAAGCACTGAAGGTTACGTAATGCTCCATTTAAGGGGGAAAAAAAATGAAATAGTTTCGGGACTTATCAAGGCTGAATCCTGCGGGTTTATTTATGATGAGCATGGGTGTGTATGTGTGAGCATTTACGTATGCATGCGTGGACTGCGGCTTTGCTGCGTGTGCACCTGCTGCATCTTGCTGAGAGACAGTTGGGGAGTGGGAATTGGATGACTCAAGATGTGTCTCCCCTGAGGACATCCACTATAGGTGTCCTATTTTATCGCCTCATGTAGATCACAGAGGCACATCTGCAGACGCCATTTTAGAGAAAGGATGGTTGGACGGAGGCGGGGGACCACGTTTACATTACCTCGCTCACTTGTGCAAATCTCTCTCTGGAAATTATGGATGGGTTCGTTATAAAGTATTGAATAAATAAATACATAAATGAATAGAATAAGTGGATATCCTCCCCTCCTCCTCTTTACTACTATTAACAAAGCAAGCAGACACTAATTACAACGATAAATTTACAAAGCACTCAGCCGCGGATGTTGCTTCATTTTAAGATGATGCCAAGCACTGAAAAGGAATTCTTTGTAGGTTGATTAATAAGTTCTAAGCCTCTAAGACAGAGCTTTCTCTTCCATCCATTCCGTATGCCAAATGATCCTGCACAGATGTATTGTAGTTATATTTCTAACACCACCCTAAGCCCAGTTTCATTGAAATCCTGCTAGAGCCACATCTGTCCACCTCCACATCTGATATGACATCATCATGCAAAGGATGGAAGCAGCTTGTTTGATAATACTGGAGTATAATTTAGGGTCCAAATTAGGTAAGTAAGGAACTAGTTTCAAACTAGTAAGAGCTTAGTTTGCTCTTTTTTACAATTTGCAAACCTTTACATGCCTCAAAAGCTTGAACTGTGCGAATCTTGGCTTTCATGGTCTTGCTTTTTTATAATGGCTTCCTCAATACAAGGATTTGTTCGTTTGGCCCATTGGTGATGGAAGGACATTTGCATCACTGTGGACTTTTTCTTTTCAAATTTCAAAGAGTGTGCGACCTCCTGTCAGCATATTGGCTACGGTTGGAGTCCAAAAACATCCAAAGAAGTATATTTTACCAAAAAAAATAATACAGCACCACAGTAATCCTTAATCATATTTAGAATTCTTATTTTGTTTGTGTCTCTGTGTTTGTCTTTCAAGTTTCTTTCTTAACAGCAAGAAACCTCAGAAATCTTTGACTTCACATCGTATGAAACTATGAAAATGGTGTCCTTGCACAAATTCTTTATCACATAATGAAAATGTCACCAAAGTGATGCATCACTGATTTTCCATGAATTTCATCTTTGTCCTCCTATTAAAACAAACCAGCATCTGACTCGAAAGTGGAAAATGATTAGTGCACAAGAAAATATTTCATGAAAATGTACATTTGAATTACCTGTGTAGTTTTTTAATAATACAATAGTTTCCATTCATTTCTCTCACTGTGATATTCTCTCTGTTTTCTAATCCTATCACTCCTCTCCCTCACTCTGATGGTTGCGAGTTCACTCTGACTGTTTCGATGCAAACGTGCTGATGCAGGGCTGACTAACTACCTCACACCCTATAGTGCGCCCGTTTCCAGCAGGGAAGGACGGCCCTTTCCAAGCAGAGCTGTGGGTGACTCACACATCACCTCACACCAACACAGGAAGATTAGGAGAATAAATAAATAGAGGGCGAAACATTCCAGTTTGTTGTCGCTTTCCGATAATTAGATGCACTGAACAGTTGGGAACAACCCAGAACACACTCACAGATAGTTTATCTCTCTCGCTCTCTCTCTCAGACACACACACTCAGTAAATCCCCGGAGTGCCAGGCGTGGGAAGACACCTTACACCATACATTAATTTTGACTGCACTCTTCCAACTCTCTCATTTATTGCTCTCTCTCGTTTGCTGCTCCTGCTACATGCTTCATTCCTCTCGCCTGGTTTCACGGTGCATCTCATCTAGCTGTCCGTTTCTACCTTCGCTTTCTTTCTCTATGCTTCTCTCCGATCTGACCCCCACCTTCTCCGTCTATCTCTGTAAGCACAGAAGCCCTGTGGCCTCATTAAGCTGTCACAGATCCCTCCTGCCGTGGCCATGACCGTCAGATCATTAGTCTGCCCTGTCTGAGACGCCCAGCCTGACAAGAATAGATCAGCCCAAACCCCCAAACCTGTAATATTCTCTAAATGTCGTGAATGCAATCAAGTCAGCACGCACGGCAACGATCAGTCCGTTCAGCTGCCCTGTGAAATATTCTTACACTCACGTGAGGGCTGCCTAATTGGACATTTGCAATCTCAGAGTGGATTATGTGTGTGATATGTTAGGAAATGTATACCTCCCCGATGCTAATGTTCCAGACGGAAGCGATTTGTACCTTTCGTTGATTATCATTGAAGCACAGTGGTAATCACCTCATCCATCTCATTATGAGGACATCAGCGAAAATGTGCGGAAATGGAATTTGCACAAGGACACGGCCGACTGACAAAAGGCCTGCAGCGTCGTAGTCTGTGATAATAGACATGAAGCCATTGAAGAAAATACATTCAACCAAATGAGCACCGCGCAACCGTGAGATTACATTTTGGTAACAAGTTTGTGGTGTTTAAGGAAAGAGAATAGTCACAGAATACACCCATTCACTCCTTTTCTGTCTTTTCAGCACAAGATATGTAAATAAGACCATTGTCAGCAATTACCAATGGAATTTACTACCGTACTTTCCGGACTATTAGCCGCTACTTTTTTCCCACGCTTTGAACCTCGCAGCTTAAACAACGAAGCGGCTAATTTATGGATTTTTCCCGCGTAACTTATGGTCAAGTCTGCCAGTGGATCCTGACAGCGTGGAGCACTGTCAAAAAATCAGCTATAATCAACAGGTTTCGAAAGGCTGGACTGCTGCGTGTTGAAGAGGGCAGCACGAGCTCAGCGGGGAATTTGCCTCCAGATGAAAATGACGAGAGCGACAATGAAAACGATCCTGAGAAAATATCGGATGAAGCAATTCAACTCCGACACCGAAGGAGATGACTTCAGTGGTTTTAGTGCGCAGGAGGAGGAAGACAGTGACCAATGACTTTCTTGGTAGGCTACTGTTTTGTTACAAGCCGTGTTACAGGCACTGTCTTTCGTTAAAGCCTGTGTAAAGTTCATTTGTTTCAATGTAGGCACCTGCGGCTTATAGACAGGTGCGGCGTATGTATGTTCAAAATAAATATTTTTTAAAAATTCAGTGGGTGCGGCTTATATTTAGGTGCGCTTTATAGTCCGGAAAGTACGGTACATAGAAAAAACAAAAAAAATCCTAAAATCCATTACAGTAACCTTTACTTTTTTATCCTTTTAAACTCCGAGCTAACCACCAATGGATTTTATTTTGAATTGTGAAACTTTCCAAAGATACCAAACGCATTAGGATGCATTTTGTGTGAATCTCTATAAGTAGAGACATCCTGAGTGAAGAGAAGTTTTTGGGAAATTGGAAATGCCGTAGCTTAAAAAGGTAAGGTTTGATGTGATGTATAACTAACTAAAACTCTACAACTGTAAAAATGATTAGATTTTGATTTATTTATTTGTGCTATTGGTGTGTGTAGGGGGTTAAATTCATTAACTAGTTTTGTCATTCCCTGACATAACATGGTGTGTTAAAAGCACCACCGTGCGTGTCCACTTTTTGACTTTTTTACATGCGTGATGTCTGTGAAGGTTCTCAGTCATCAAGGTCACGGTGAAGGGTTCTTGGATAACTGCATGATGTTCTTTCAGTTTTTTCTCTATTGACAAAGCAAAACACATCATAACATAATAACTATTATTACTCTCAACTACACTTTGAAGTGCAGCCACGGTCCGAATGAAAGCTTGTGAAAGAATCATAACATTTAATACCACATTATCTCCCAACAGCAGCTTTTTTCCATTTTGTTTGGGGTGTTAACTTGTCTTACGATAAATTGCACACGTTAAAGGGCTAGTCACGTGTAGTAGATGTATGTTTAGGAGGATTAAAAATGAAAGTAATACCCTTCAAGCTGAAGTAGAAGTAAAACTTAAATGAAGACTGTCCGTCACATCTGGTATTATCAGCGGTATATCACTGTGTATAATCATGAGAGTACAGCCTGTATGGATAAAACAGATGAGCATGTTCCTATAGCACTAACACCTCACGGCTTAGCAGTCTGATGACAGACCAGCTGCTGACCTCTGCCTCTGCCTAATGCTGAATCTAATCTGGATGACGCGGCCGCCATAAGAAGAGCTTCAGCCAACAAGTGCAGCAGGGAAAGGGAAAGTATAGAATTTGTAAATTTGCGAGGAAAGCTGCACGTTCAGCACTCATGCGGAGGATATATAAAGAGACAGAGAGCAGCTGTTTTGCTTATGTAATTGCCGAGACCTATATAGCGAAAGACGCACATTTGCATCCCCACAAGCACATTAATGTGGGGTAATCATCTGTCTGTTTGGATGCTGGACAGAAACAGCAGAGGCCAAAGTGGTGACTTTGACATAATCCACACACACACGCACACAAATACACACACTATCTTGACCGTTAGAGGATATTAGGACACATGTATCCCCAGCAGAAAAACAGCAGAGGACAGGAGAATAATTGCTCAGATATTACGATATCCCAACCAAAACCTTCACTAGTAGTAACATAAATATTCCCCTCAACCCTGGGCAGCTTTCACTCATACACACATATTATTCTCACAGATGGCCTCTGAGGATTACTGTGTGTAATTACATCCCATGCAGCTATTGGTTTTATCTCTTAAACTCTATCCTCTGTAGACTTCATCTGTCTGTTGCCAATTTGTCTGATGACATCACCGACGTGATAAGTGTTTGTGTAAAGCCGCACTCCCCAAACTCATCAGCAGAGAGGATGATGGAATCTCCCAGTATGCTTATGATGAAATCTTATGGGTGTGCCCAGTCATTGGAAGTGATGGCCCAAGGATTTAATTTGTGCTATAGACACAAACACACACTTACAAGATGCATGGCCTCATGTTCCTCATTTCCACAAGAAAAAAGATTGAGATAGTAAAAATAAAGGTTTCTAAATGCACAGGTCATTCAGGTTGTTTGGGTATTTTGTTGCTCTGTTTGCCACCTTTGTGTAGATATAAATAAACACTGTGTCTTTTAGCCTGTCAGGGGTAGACTCTGGTAAATAGTAATCAATAGCAATTTTATGCTTAAAATCTTACAAGTAGATACATCAATAAACATAGATTATATGGTAGTATGATGTGGCTGTGCATTGGTGAAATACAGTTTGAGTTTACGTGTTTATGCATGTGAGAGTGAGGGCGACACAGACACAAAGAGAGAGAGAGAGAGTGAGTTGCCACCTGGGATCTGTCCTCCTTGGTTTCCGTGGTGATGTTGCAGTGATTAACATGCAGGTACATTAACAGCCAGTTGTCCACTTCTCCAGTGAGTCAAAGCTGTAATAAAGACGAGAGAAAGTGAGGTAAAATGGGGACTGCTGCAAGGCACCATGGGAAACGAGTGATAGATGACCCGAGTCGTTTTCCTTTTATCATCTTTTGTGACAACAACAGGCTGCAGCATGTGTTATTAAATTGCCCCATATAAGAATTTGATTTTGTACGTACAGTATGGCGACGTGTACATTTATTCTTTGTTGAGTTGCTGTGGATGTGTTTTTATTGGAATATACGTAGCCAGCAATTATTTTGTGCTTGTCAGGCTCCCACCTAAATGCTGCCATTATTTTTAGCACTACCTACATCCGGTCATGTTGTTTGTGCCCCTATTTCTGCAGGACTTTGTTTTTTAAAAATATATTTTGTTAATCCTGCACTGTGATGTTTCGTTATTTGGACATGTTTGAATAGAAGAGCCGTGGTAATGACATTCAACCTTTGCAAATGTGTAAATGTCAGATATGTTATATAATCCTATACATGTCAATGTAGCAGCTCACTATACTCACTGCACGTAATGAACACATCATGTGCGCGTCAAGCTGTTGGAATCACAACACAATGTAATGCAATGAACAGCTGAAAGATGTGAGCTAGTTGAACACCCTCGGGTGACAATCAGAGGTTTGATATTCGGCTTTGGTGGATGTATGCAGCAGGTGAAAGAAATTCTGTGTTGTTTTATCTCCAACAGTCTTCTGGATACTACCACCACCCCTCAAAAAAAAAAAAAATCACTAAATGCATCTTTAAATATTTAAACTCTCAAGGATCCACAGATAAGTCCATTTCTACTCATGTTACAGAGACATAAACATTGTTTAAACCTATGTGGGTTTCCAAAGTGGAATAAGTGGAGTAGAGGAATTTCCAATATTTATTTACTTAATGTTGAAACAGAGATGTAATGTGTGGATTCGATGCCTATGAATAAAACAAAATATTGTACAAGATGTCTACAGTATTCAGAAAATAGAGAATATGTCCAACTATGACACATTGCTCAGCTTTTTGCTAGCTCAGTGTTCACCTCTGGGGTCTAACAGTAGAGGATACCTCGTACAAATAGTACAACTAGAAATAACATTTTACCATTTACACCAGCTCGGTAAAAGCACTGTGGAAGCTTTAATTTAGGCTATAAATGGGATTCCCCTCTACTCCTTCCCAAAGTCTACTGTCCTCTAAGCCATCCTTAACTGCTTGGATTCTCTCACAAGCATTTCACTCAATTATCACTGAGCCGTTTGCCTCTGCTGGACCCTGACATAGAAACAGCCTGTCAGGTGGTGGAACACCCAGGAAGTGACGATAGATTCACAGAGGGGTTGAATGCGTGCTTGGCCTCTGTAGTACAGTAGATATCAGCTGCTGCTTGATGTCACACACACACACACACACACACACACAAAGGAAGCCCTCATATCCTAGTCAGATTAATTAGATGCTGTGTTTGATGATGAAAGTTGTGTCGTGATGAAAGGGTCTGTGTTGTATTGAGGAGTGGCGTGAATGCATCTAAACAGAGAATCTCTCCTCTGCTGTTCATTAGAGCCTGACAGGGAGGGAGGAGACTCACACCTGTTTGGTTTCATTTGACAGCGCAAAGTAATGCGCTTGCCTTTAAAACAGTAATGTTTGTTTGCAAATGTTGCATAATATAGTTCTGCCCAAGCATTATAAACGAGCTCGCTCTCTAAACAGCCTAATGGTAGCTGCCTCTTCTCTGATTACTGATGCATGTCATTTCCATAATCCTCTTCGCATCTCATCATCAAAAATCACCACATCCCTTAATCCAGCGAGCTCGCTTTGAGGTAGATGACATCGCTCTCTGTACCATTTCACGCTAATGAGCTCATTCATAATCTGTGTGTGTGTGTGTCTGTTTGTGTGTGTGCATGTTTGTAGGTGTGTGTCTGCTTGTGTGAGTGCTGTGTTTGATATCCCAATGCTTTTTGATGTTTGATTCACTAACAAGAATAGAAAAATGTGCAAATGTGCAATGACAGGAAGCACGGAGCAAATGACAGCTAAACAAGACGAGCGTTTATCGGCAGGCCACGGGCAGACACGCACGCACACACGCTCTATCACTGCAGAAACGTCAACAGATTTTCCACAAGTACACAAGGAAACATCGCTAACTAAAGCACACGTGCTCACAAACACACATGCATTTAAACGGCTTGCTACTCACTGATATCAGTGCTCAAAGATCTCAGTGTGTTGGCCGACATTACTACAGGCTATAAATCTGTCTGGTACGTAATGAGGCTACAGTGGCATAAGTCTGAAGGCGACGGTCCATTAAACACTGACGAGCTGCTGCAGGTGGACAGACACATGGAGAGTCATCCCACTAATTAAATCAATGATGGATAGTCAATATGGGCGCTGCAGCTTTGTATTGGTTTCTCCCTTTATGGCCACAGTTGCTTGTGTGTGGACACACGTCAACCCAAAGACAGCAAACACACAGACACACAAACACACACACACACACACACACAGGTATCACTGTACCCCTCTGTGAAATGAGGCTGTTAGCTGAGCGATAATAGGAGAGATGACATGGTAAGGAGCAGGTCAGTGTGCTTCAACTGGGTAAAAGCTATTTCTCCCTCCTTTTTCTCTGTTTCAGACTTGGCCTTGGCTGTATGTGCTGCTGATTTATGTAATGACCCGTCTTCCTCCATCTGCCCTCTGTTTTCCTGTCTTTTGTACACGCACGGTCACATCTTTATTATTGTGGTTATCAGTGTCAGAAGACAGATGAGTTCCTGCAATGACACAATTGGACTGCATTGGCTGTCAGGGACCGCGTGTGAATAGCTCAGTGTGTGTGTGTCTGTGTGTGTGTGTTTGTGGGCATTTGTGCGGAGAGATCAATTCTTTTTCTGACGTCTGAGGACTTCAGCGATAACTCAATGTTATTTGTCAGACTTTGAAGACAAGACGCACGCTATGTCACACCACCTCCATGTGTCTCTGCTCTTCTCCTTATAAATTGATCTCCACCTTTTCTACTTCCAGCAAAACAAAATGGTTCTGTTTTTTCTGTTTTTCTCTCTCGGTCTCACACATTAGTCGTTAGCCCTTTGCGTCCCTCACAGCTGCAGTATATTGCGATTCTTGCGCGCGCATAAAAATCTCACTTCTCTTGCTTTCTCTTAAACATTTGCATAATTTAATCCCTAAACAGTCAGTGAGTACTCCATGCCAGACTCTTCACCGCCTCATGTCTGTTCCTGTTTCTGTCTCCATGAAGGCTGTGTGCTTTGTGTGTTTGATTTTCCTTGACAACACATGTTGTTTTTGGGTCACGTTGAGAGTTCTGATGGCTTGACCGCTCTGACTGTTATCTTCTTTCAACCAAGCCGCTGAGACAAAGCACAGGACCGTTCTGTGGGAGACTCGTCTTGTTTTCTGACCAAGCCTTTTCATTTCTTTATGTCTTTTCATGTGTGTGCCTATGTAATGTTTATACTTCTAGAAGCTTTCCACCTTCTCATTTTCTTTGCTGTTTGGTTTGTCTCCGCTGACTCTCCATCATCCATCATAGGTTTTTTATCACCATAGCAACAGGACTGTTGTTCACTTTGTGGCCCATGACCTTGCCATCGCAAGACACACACACACACACAGTCACAAATGCAAACACACAAAAATTCAAACACAAAATAAGCTTCAGCTGGAGTGGTTATAGTCTCAGCGATTCTCTGTTGACATTTTGGAAAGACTTAATTTCTCTCAGTTATTTTAAGGGATCCATTATATCCATTATAACATTGTGCATGACATAAATTGTTCCTCTGACAGTACACAGATGTGTCCCTGATATATCTTCACGGCATCAGAGTCTCCTTTAACAAGTTAGTTGATTTATTTCAAATTCGTCCAATCTAAAATAATAAATTCTCTTGTTGTAAAAGTTTTATGTTGCTCCTCCTCTCTGCGGAAGGTGAACATCACTGTTTAAGATGAGCTGTATGTTGAGATTAGAAATGATAACTTTTTAATGCTTGTCAAAGTGTTTCTTCCTGAAAAAAATTCTGTATGTTACAGAGGCTAATGTGAAAAATTTGTCAGCGAATTAAGATGGAATTGTACCTCTGTAATGTTGGTAATTAGTGACAATGGCTGTCATTTTCCTGACTCCAGGATCATGTCTGAGGGCAGGGTCAGTGGAGACACAGATTATAGAGACAACAGTCTGGTAGCCTCACAACTCGCCCCTGTAGTCACTACAACCACTACACGACCAAATCAAAACAAACAAAGATCTAGATCTCTTAATGGAAAGTCATTTTGACAATGAATCATCACTACAGGTACTCAGGTGTGAATCCGATGATAAGGTGAGAGACAGAGACTGGGCTAATCACCAATCATACTCTGCCAATACAAAACTGGAGTACCCAGAGTGCTCTTTGACTCATTGTCACTCAGCTCTGATTAACCTCTGCTTGATTACACTCAAAGGATTTCAGTATCATCTCACCTTACTTGAACCATTAGCTCAGTTTGTTCTTGTGTGTTTCTTCGCTCCTTTTTGATTGAGAGGATGTTTGAAAGTTTCAAATTTCATGGATAAAATTACCTAGATTTTCACAATAGATGTATCAAGCACTTTTTGATGCAAGGTGCATCTGTGTGTGTGTGTGTGTGTGTGTGACTGAGGACAATTGCTTTTTTAATTCAATTGTTTCCATTTTTTCCAGACCAGAATTTATTCCAGTATTATGAGTTTGAGCTTGTGTGCTGATTTCAGTGATAAATTCAAATCCTCACTGAGAGGATTTCTGTTATTGATGGATTAACATGTGGTATTACTGCAACCACCCACTTCCACTTCATTATCAGCACTACAATAATAATTTTTAATACATCAAGTACATCTTAGGTCTGTTAATTAATTTTTTTGTAGTTGTTTTTTTATATGCATCCTGGGCCTGTGTGTACTTGCGTGTTTCCATGTGCATGTAAGGGAACAAGCAAGAGGGAGGCTGAATCTCATTAGCCTCCATGACCATGTAAAGCAATGAGAGAGAAAGAGAGAGAGAGAGATTGTTGTGAAGCCTGATGGCCTAAAGGGTGGAATAAATACACACACACATGCAGAAAGTGCAGACTCACATATGGAGTAGCCCGGGGATTTGACAGTTGAGCAGCCATCTCTTCACACCCTGCGTCCTTCAGCTTCGTGTTGGACTGGCCTGTGCTGAATTGTGTGCTCAGAGTGACTGTAAGTGGAATCCCTGCCATTTATATTTCAATGACACAGAGAGAAAGAGAGACGAGAGGGAGAGAAGAGAAAGCTTGCCATAAAATGAGAAACATTCAAAGGGCACGGTCCAGAGGCTGGGACAGGGAGGACACGAGGAACAGGAGCAATGAACTTAAAGAGTAGATGCTATCCTGTCTGTTGCTCCCACAGTCCCAGGTCCCTGATGTTCGGAGGACATGTCTCGTTTGATCCAGCCACAGGCTGATGCAGGCTTGTCCCCAAGGAAATCCCCGCCAAAGAAAGATCCAAGGCCAAGCTAAATGTAATGTTCCCACAAGTGAAACGTTGAAGAGAAGAAATCTTCAGCAAGGAGGTGAAAATGGTTTTCAAAAAGAGGCAGACCCAGGGGAGACGATTCGGGACACATGGGGCACGACGATAACACAGTCTGTCTCTGTTTTCCTGCAGTGCTTAGTGGAAAGACCGCAGGAAAGGAGCAAAAATAGGCAAGCTTACTAAAGGAGAACGTGTTAATTAGCCTGTACTGGAATCCTCACATTACTGATTCACTCCTCTGTCAGTCACATTCTGATTACCCAACAACTCAAACTCCATTCATACACACACTTTCCCTCCAGACCCCCTACCCCACCACCCCTCTCTCTCTCTTTCTGTATCACCCAGTCTTCTGCAGTCATTATGTTTGCTTGATTTAGCCCATTTGTGTGTATTTGTGCAGGGGAAAAGATTACCTTTCATAGAGCCGGGGCCTACACACTTACCTAGTAGTTGTGTAATTCCGCATAGGGACATTATGACACATTTCTTTCAAGTGGAGGTGAAGCTTGCATGGGCTGACCCACCTTCATTTGCAGCAGGGCTTTAATCACAGCCATGTTTGTGGTGTGGTGACAGCAATTACTAATACAGATCAGTCTTTCTTTAAATATAAAAACAATACAAAAACAGAACAAAATAAACAAAAAATATTTGGTTTGATGATAGAAATAATTAGTGATAAACAAATAAAGCCTCCTGAAGCTTTTCTTAAAAAAAGAGCACCTTGGGTGAATGTAACATGATGTCAGGGGATCTACAAAATATTTGGAATCAAGGGATTCATGTGGCGTTATCAGTCCATCGCTATCAATAAGAATACTGTGCATCGTTTGAAAATTTCCCCAATGGAAATAGCCTGACTGTAAATACATACTTGGTGTTCAGATACAAAGAATCACAGTAATAAATTAATGAGCAGCTAAATGCAGTATGTTGTTCATGTTTATTGATCACTTAGACCTCTTTGTTTTGTAATCACAAGAATAAAACAAGACTTTATCTGAAAGTATGTTACTTTCAGAAGCATTCTAAAGGCCTATTTTTAATGTTTGGCTCACATATGCCTGGGTCAGTTATATATGTCATTGTATGTACTTTATATCACAAATTACTGGGGATAATTGCTATCTTTTTACACCACCTTAAATATCGACTCAATGAACATACAAAACAATGAAACTGTGGCTAGTGATGAATGTGAATATGTGATATAGGTTTTGAAATGTAAAAGGACCAACTGTTTAGGTTCTCTTTGCAGTTATTGATAGGATAAACCTCTGGAGGTAGGAGCGAACAGATGGAGCTTGAAGTATTGCCATCAACAGTAGTCACATTAATTTTATCTGCTGTCAATAACAGCAGCAACATCTTTAAGTTTGATGATCTTGTCCATCCCTGTTTTGTCCCTCAGGACCCTAGAAGCAAGCACAAATTCAAGATTCACTCTTATGGCAGTCCCACCTTCTGTGACCACTGTGGCTCACTGCTCTATGGGCTCATCCACCAAGGGATGAAATGTGACAGTGAGTACACTCTCTCTCTCTCTCTCGTGGTGTCTGTCTGTGTGTGTGTGTGTGTGTGTGTGCATGTGTGTGCACCTGCGTCTCCTGAATATGCTGTGCTGGTTTCCTTCACTGCACTGGCCCTAATGAGAACAGATGGGAATAGACGAGCACTGTACACACAGCCACATCTGCAGAATTCACTCGTCTCCTTTCTGTCCCACCCTGCTGTTTGTCCTCTCCATGCTCTCATTCTTTCCACCCACTTTCCTCCATCATCTCTTTTCTTCTTTCCCCTTCTTTCCAAGCATTCACTTTCCTCATTTTACCTCCTCTCTTCCCTGACGTCTCCTTTTGTGTTGCCACTCTCCCATCCTACCTTTATTCCAACTCTCCCACTCCTTATTTTCTTCTTATTTCACCGTCCCTCTCCTCATTTCATCCTTCATGGCACCTCCTCTGCTCTCCTTTCTGCCTAGTTTCCGTGCTGTCCCATCCATCAGCGTCTCTACCTCTCGCTTCCTCCTCTTACTCTGTACATCAATCTGTAGGTCTCTGGTGACGCCATCATCACAGATGGTAATGGGTGCTCACGGGACACCATAGCTGTTAAAAGTTACTTCCCAACCACTTGTCTGCTCGTGTCTCCTCCCACTGTGTCAGCCTGACACAATTGCCCGGTGCAGGAAGGAGGAGAGACTGAGAGATTGATGGCAGGGTGGAAGGGTAAATGAGGAGAGAAAGAGGAGAGGCGGTGGGCTAAAAATACAGAGGAGGATTTGGAGGGAGCAGAAGGGGACGTTAGAGAGAAAGTTAGAGGGCAGTAGCGACAGATGAGGAAACAGGAGGAGTGAGGGACAAGAGACAAGAGAGCAAATGTCCAGTTTCCACACTAGTCTCCCGTCAAATGTTAGATAATACTCTGATTATGACAACACGCTGTAGATCATACAATTGTAAATCCTACTCAAGCATGTAAACAATCCATTGTCTTATGTAAGAGCATGCCGCCTCCACATGCATTTATTCAGCTGCCGAACTTCCCCTCAACAAGTCACGTATGTGTATTTGGAAAAAGACAGAATCCGTCCATGCAAACAGCGTACTCGCAACTTTATAGGCAAACAACAGCGTGGTGCCCATTCTGTGTCTGTGTGAAAAGCAGAAGCAGCCCAATTATGAAGCAGCCCACCAGGAAAACTTCCAAAATTTACATAGTAATGGATTTTTCAGTGTTGACTATGGCAAGCAATATCTATTATGCTGGGACACTAAAATACAATGTTGTGGCCACTGAAGCCAGGGTACCAGACCACCGGATAATAATTATATTGTCTCTAAGTTAACCCCTTAAACACCGACAAAAGTAGGTGTAATTGAATCCAGTGTAAGGCAATCAGTTCAGTTCATCAATAATTGATTATACCCTGTTGAAAACCCTCTTTTATGCAGATTTTCTTAGAATGTGTCACGATGTATTTAATATCTTTTGGCATTCACAAGAAATTAAAACAAAATCGTAATGTGTATGAAGATGGGGTTTGTGGCTGGACAGGTTACATAATAATAATGTGGAGCATTTCCTCAAAAATATTGAGTCAACATTAGTGTAAGTGTAATCGCGTAATAATGGAGAGAAACAATCTAATTGTAATTTGTGTTGTATGACGATGACATTTAACTAATTGCTTGAAAGCACAAGACTAATGAAATAAACCTTGAAATAAAATAAAAAAAGATATTCTCATGGTGATTGTTATGACGCAGTTATTACTCCTGTAATCACAGAATACTAGCACATCGCCAAGATAATCCAGCATAAGTACAGAGGTATATGTGCTGCCAGAGGATTGTCAGTGTTACTGATATTGTATATTTTGTGCTGTGTTTTTGTTTGTGCTGTGTCTCATGCGGGTAAATTCACAAAAAATCAACAGACTATTTATTTTTCACTATCTTTTCTGTCCAGCCTGTGACATGAATGTGCACAAGCAGTGTGTGGTCAACGTGCCAAGCCTGTGTGGGACGGACCACACAGAGCGCCGGGGTCGCCTCTTCCTCAAGATTGATGTCAGCGGGGACAGGCTACATGTCACAGGTGGGTGTCACCGTGTGTATCAGTGTGGGTGCACCAACGAAGCTCATTCTGTCATGTGCAAATGAAACCCAGATGTAAGTTTAAGTGGTTAATTTTCAGGATAATGTCAGATTATTCATATTGACGGTTTCAGACACGTCAGATGAAGGTGAATTACTCACTTATAAGAGTTGAGTCAGATCGCAGAAAATGTTCCCAAACACACAAAATCAAACCTCAGCTATAAATATAACGGAATTCAAAATGTCACTGGAAGAAAACTCATCAAATAAATAATAGCACATGTCTGTCGCACATGTCAAAAATGAATGCATGAGTGGGTAATTCACAACCTATGTTTCATTTACAGGCGAGATTGTTTGTGTGTGTGTTTGTGGATGTCTTTTCAACACTCCCAAATTATCCTGCCAGTCAGGAGCAGCACCTGGAGTGCTGAACTCCACAGTGTTAAAAATGACTGCTGGGTCACTCTCTCTCTGTCTCTTTCTTTCTCTCTCTCTCTCTCTTTCTCACACTCTGATGTGGCGAAACAGCAGTGGTCAAAGATCCTTTAATGAGGCCTAAAAAGTGTTTCTGATTTGGTGGGGATCAGACGGGAATAACCTTCAGCTACAGCAGGAACAGGGCAGATGTGATTGAC
>OMNV01027410.1:0-12734 GCA_900303265.1 Brotula barbata | reverse complement strand
AGCTCTGTCTACACAACTGCTGAGCACAAAAGATGGGATATACACGGAGTGGGATTCATTTATATCTAGGATAACAGTATCTGTCAGATAGTTATGGTGATGGAGAACAATAGGAGAGAGAGCGAGAGAGAGAGAGAGGGAGGGAGGGATGATAGATAGATAGATAGATAGATAGATAGATAGATAGATAGATAGATAGATAGATAGATAGATAGATAGATAGATAGATAGATAGATAGATAGATAGATAGAAAAAAGAAGGAGTGAGACCCCTGACATTCATTATTGAAACAGCCTGTGAAACTGCATGATGACAGCAGGCAGAAGGAGCAGAAGGAGCAGGACTGAAGAACAGAAAGGGCCGAGCGAGAAGAGACAGCCTGATGGTTGACCTCAGCTAACCTGATAGTTCTACCTGGCCTAATTGGAATCTTGAAGTAGGTGAAACCATGTCAACCATGTTATTTTCCTCTAACATAGCAGTTAAAGGTGTGCTCAGGTTTATGCTACACTTACACTCACTGCCTGTACATTATACAGTATGTTGGATATTACTGATGTAACCTTTCCGCTTCTCAGAAGTGATCACGAAGGGCTCCCCCCTCTGTATTCTCTACACAAAGTGTTCAAGTATTCCAGTTCAAGTTCAACCAAAGGTAATGTAAAATCCCTGCAGTCTGAATAGAGCGACCCTGATAGTGAGTTCCTTTTTGAGAAACAGTACGTGAGATGAATCCTCGATGAATGAATGAAAAAACTGGAAGCCACCCTCATGAACATCATGTCTTATTTGTTATTCCTTTACACAGGTCAGTGATCAAAGTCTAACTTGGCTCTAAGGATGTCAAAAATACAAAACCCATGACCTTCCTGTCCAAGGTTGACCTGTAAAGCCAACAAGTCAATGATTAACTGCAGAAAGATATTACTGACTGTCTGGAGAAGTGTCTTGAGAATTCCACAAATCCCATTGAGAACTAAGAAAGTGCATGGCAACCCTCCAAAGATGTTATTCATCAGGCCTGCATGCCTAAATCAGGCATACAAATATATCTGAGCTCTCCTGCCAGATCACCTGACCTTCGACGCCATAGTAATGGCCTGCCTGACGGAGCTAAAACACACAGACTGGGCCGTCCCATGGGCCAGTCTGTGTTTTCTCAAACACACGCATGCAACCACATTAAAGCACGCGCACACACACAATCCCACACAGTCTCAATATGCGATAAGCTCGTAGCCTTTCGAGATAGAGGCAAAATTTAAAGTGCAGACCAGATTCCGACTGCTCACTCAATCACTCACGAAGCCCATTTGTCTGTTTGCCGGCAACAGCGAATGTGTGCATGCACTACTGTCAGTTTCGGCTGAGACGTTTTCTCTCTTCCTCTCTGACAAACCAGTCTGACTACACGTTCACCCATATAACTACACACGCACGCAGAGGGACAGAAACACACACACACACGCGCGCATACTTCCACTTGTGTTAAAGTGGAAATGCGATTTGGACAAGATTTCTCACGGCCAACATGCCCCAAGCTACACTGAGTAAATACAGATTAATGATTGGCTGAGAGGGTGGAAGTGCATTCCAGCTTCTGATCACAGCTACGAGGACCTCAAAAGACGCACACACACACACACACACACACACGCATGCACTCACGACCACACAGAACCACTCACATATACACATTCTGCAAGATCGTTGTTTTTTTTTTACAACTTACAAAACAGTAGTACTTACAAATTAAACAGTCTGACAGCAGACTTATTGGTCTTGCTTACTTGTTTGAACACAATGTCCCTGCTGATTTGTGTAAAACTGTCTCACACACATAAACACAAATCTTAAAGTCTTCCTTTCATCTGTCTTTTTTCATTAGAGGAATGTGATTTCTGACACTGAGCATTTTAGCATGATAAACATTCCCACACACCTGCTGTGGGCTATAAACTCCTTATAGATAAATAGTTGGAATTAGCAAAAGTGCTGGATGCCTCACAGAGCTCAGCTGTTGGTTGTTTCCATCTTAATGCAGAAAGATTTCAGGTGTGCATGCTATCAGGTACTGTATATTGGTCCTGTATGTAAATGACAGCTACTGGGTCACAGATTGTGCAGTATTGGTGCATGTCTACAGTGTGTGTGTGTGTGTGGGTGTGGGGGGTGGGGGAATATGGGCGTGCACATTCTGGCACCTTAAACATGAAGCCCAAGGCCAGGATTATACTCTGTTTTAAATATGCACACATGTGAGCACAAACAATCAGGGTTCGCTCACATACTCATTTGTGTACCTAATTGAAAACTAGATAAACAAAAATGATGCGCCACTTTGACATCGAAACCATAAATCAAAGACATCATCATTGTACTTACGTTAGGGAAGCAAATGGTACTCGCTTTGACACTGTCACTGTGTCATCATTTGGCTTTACAACCTCCACGATCATTGTAGGATTTGCATGTTTGGAGTTCTGGATAATGTTCCCGATGAACAAATCCAATTCCCGATTCACAAATCAGGCATCGTGCATGAGTACCTGGGTTAAGAATGTTGGTATAGTATTAGATCGCTTTTAGGTAGTCGCTGAATTCTAACCTCTGACCTTGTGACTTTACTGATGCAGATTCACAAAGCATAAAAAGGAAGGAAATGGAAAATTGTCAATTAAGGAAGTGATCATCTGTCACCTCCATAGTCTTTGCCTATAAACTGTAACACATATACCACATCCCAGATGCATACTGATACTGATAAATGTTATATACTGATACACAAGTTTGGATACAATAACAGCAACATCTAAACAATGGTAATCGGCTCTTAGTTTAATGTATTTTTGTTTTTCTGTGATCCTACGCTACGTAAAAATGTTTTAGGTTCTTCCATGTTCCTCAGTTTGCTAATGTCAAACTATACTGTGGGTACAGAATGCACTCAGTAGAACACTGGGCATGTCCAAACCACTTTAGCGATCAGCAGTGACAGCAGTTACTATTTGAGATCTGAGTTAGTGCCCATTTGTGGTGTGTGTTCCTCTGTTATACAGCAGCACTTGTCCCAACTACTGTTTTCAAGTTCATTTCACCAGAAGACAAAGAGCCCATTTATCTAGAGGCAGAGGGCAGAAAGGGGGGGAAGGGCAGAGAGAGACAGTGAAGGGTGACAGAGAGAGTGAGCGAGAGAGATAGAAAGAGAGAGAGTGAGAGAGAGAGTGCGAGAGAGAGGGGTGGGGAAGGGGGATTAAATGTTGGATGGAGAAGGAAGGAGACTGGCAGAACTTTCCAAAACAGCAGATACTGGAATGTTGGTGGAAGGTGCCACATACTTACCAAATATTTGTTGTTCGGTCGGCACGGCAACAGAACAACCAACACGCTTATTAGTGAATCCCCACAATGATACCAGAGAGTCCTGGAGATAAACACACAAGGAATGACGAATGAGGAGTGTGATTTGGAACAAATACACATTTTTCAAAGTGTAAACAAATAAAGGTGGGCTGAACCAAAATGAAAAAAAGATCAAAACAAAGTTAACCCAGAGAGAAAATAATAACAATAATAACATGATAGCTTGTGAGTTTCACTGTTGTCTCTGTATTATGACACTCAGTTCATGTGCCAGTACACACACACACACACACCACACTGACAGCTCCTCTGAGGTAGATACAACAGTGGCCGGGGTAATACAGGGAAACAGAACAAACTACTGTCATTCAGCTATGTAGAGCTGCTTCCGCCCTTCAGCCTCGCCCTGCTACACACACACACACACGCACGCACACACACACGGACATCGCAGGTCTCTGGTGTCAACATAAGAGAAAAGATCACAGTCCAGGGTCCTCACACAGGGAAATCGGGGAGATTTTGTCCAACGAACATAAAAAAGCACTTGTGATGGGTGGAAAGGAAATAAGATGATGACTTACCAAAGAAAACAAAAAGCAAACATCTCTTAAACGTGTTTGGCTCACACAGCGAGTACTTAAGACCGTGAGTTATTTTAATGGCTGTGGTTTGAGGTTCTTTGGTGACAGTATGCTTTATAGGCAGCAGAATCAGTCAGAAAGAGACGT
Organism: Brotula barbata; assembly: GCA_900303265.1. Classification (NCBI taxonomy): domain Eukaryota; kingdom Metazoa; phylum Chordata; class Actinopteri; order Ophidiiformes; family Ophidiidae; genus Brotula; species Brotula barbata. The sequence goes on along the minus strand of OMNV01027410.1, from coordinate 8,639 downwards.
TTTCCGCTGTGTTAAAGTGTAACAGCTATCCTTCATCACCATCACCTCAGAGCCAAGCAACCATCAAAGTGTGAGCCTGCTCCCTACAACCATAACACCACTCAATATTGATCTGTGATCAGGTTTCATACTGGAGATATCTCAGAGGAGGATGGTAAGCATGATTTCTGTGCGCGTGTGTGAGAGTGAAGACAGAGATAGAGGAGTGGTTGGGAGGTTTGGGTTGGTTTTTTTTAAACTGTATATCTCCTGTTTCATAGGAGAGCATTCTGCAATATCACATTAACCTATCACATAACCAATAAATTAATCAAACACTATTCAAGGAGGAATGTGCTGTGTTTTACAGCGTGGAAGACTCTCTCTCACACACTCAGACACACACACAGAGAGAGAGAGAGAGAGAGGCTGCACATATTTCACCTTCATTCCTAATCTGTAAATGAACAAACCTCCATTCTTCCGTCTCTCTTAGCCACAGACTGAAACTCCTGAGTTTCAAACAATGGCTGGGTCCTGTCACTCTCCTCCTTTCTCCCTCCCCCTTCTTCTTCTACTTTTATTTTTTATTGCCTCTGAAAAGCCAGGCTAGAATAACCAGCAAATCCAAACACAAATATGTGCTGACAACCTCTCTGTCACACACACACACACACACACACACACACACACAAACAACACACGCAGACACGCACCTTCTGGGGTTGGTGAGGTTCCTTGGCTTGCAGAGGTAAATGGAGTGGAACAGGTTAGCATTGCTGCCATATAGTCTCCCACCTGTACAAACACAGTGCCTGATCATGGCTACACACACACACACACGCACGCACACACACACACACACACAGAGAACTAGTCCTCCATCTGGTCTGAGGCACTGGTGGGTTTTAATAGCTATCGATCATTTTCCCTGGTGACACACTCGCACACTCACCTCCCTGTTACAGGCTGAACAGAGCCAGCTGAGGGCTCACACAAGTCCCTGAGTATATACACACTGACAAACACACGCACACACACACACAGAGCAGGGCCTTCCAAACCAACTAGGCAGTGTCAAAAAGCCCATTTACTCATGTAAGTGTGTCTCTATTTATGTGTTCACTTGCACTTGAGAACGAGAGAAAGAGAGAGGGAGAGAGAGGGAGAGATGTGTGTGTGTGTGTGTGTCCTGTGGCTCACTCCGCCTCTCCTTTTTAGATGCTCAAGGTTATTTAATTTACATAATGAGGCCCAGACTCGCTCTCAAAGATTAAATTACTCTAAGACAACAAATAAAAACACAAACACGCCCACAAACATACAAATCCATGGCTGTGTTGCGCTTTAACTGGTCTAAGTTGTTCCCTTGATTTAGCCATGATAAAAAAGTGCTTGTAGTCTTAGCAGCAAAAGAAAAGTCAAGTAAGCTGCAGTGTGCCCACCCTTTCCCCAATGATGTCATCGCACACTTTCCAGAGTGAGTTACAGTGCACTGAAAGGGTCAAAACGAGAGAGAGAGCCAATCAATATTCCATACGATTCTGACTAATAAATCTAGGACGTGATTAGCCTGGGTAGTTAGCGGCGATTAATTGTCAAAGCTAATAAAGTCTTTTGTGGCTGAGGGTGCCAGAGAGGCTGCTGGGAACCGTGGTTCATTTTATGGGCAAATTAATTAAAACAGTGTCTGAAAAAACTCCTCAAAGACGGGCATCAAACAGTCATCCTTTACTTGGTGAAGGGTGGAACAATGAGACATCAGTCAGGGACATTCTGTGTGTGTGTGTGTGTGTGCGCACGTGTGTGTAATAATCCGACGAGATGATCCCTGCCCTTGCATCACACCGTAAATCTGAGGAGGAAATAGGGACATTTGTCACTTAGCTGTGTGTGTTTCCTTTTTCATTATAAAAATGTGTATGGCTGCCACAGAATCTTATTAATGTATAAGCAGGTGTGTGTGTGTGTGCGTGGGGGGGGGTTCAGTCGGCACACGTGCGTGTTTGCGCGCTATGCATAATTCAGATAAAAATGGAGGTGAAAGAGAGGAAAGACACAGAAGTAAGAAGGGGAGAACAAAGTAGGAAGTAGTAGGAAGGCGGTGTGGAATCACATGACATTTTAAAGAGAAAATATTGTTGGAAGATTCTTCGCAATGTCATCTTTCCTGTCCTCAAGGCTAAACATGACCATCCTGGGTCTCTCCCTCCATTTGACTGGTTATGGAGGTCATCCAGCCCCCAGTCCTTATTGTATGACAAGGATACTCTACCTACTTTGAACACATCTCACGCACACATAAATACAAATACGTTAAACACACACACACACAGCCCTGTAAATGAGCACCGAGAGCAGTCTGACACACAAGACACACTGTTTTCATCCAAATACCAGCTGAAACAACAATTGCTCTCACGGGGTAAGACTATTGTGAGGGTTCACTGTTTCTAAACCTACTGCAGTCCGTCTGTCTGTCTCCCTGTCTGCTGTCATCCTGTCTCCCTCTCTGTCTGTCTCTGTTAACCTCTAGGGGTGTTAAGGCGTTCCACTCCTGCTTGCTCTTTGTACTGTGCTCTGCTACGGCCACGGTAGCAGTTTTACATTCAGTGAAACCAACACAAACACTCCGAGAGAGACCGAGAGAGAAAGAGAGAGAGAGAGAGAGAGAGAACTAGGAGATTTGACCGAAAAGAACTGCTGGAACAATACAGTTGGGCTGCAGCTTGTTTCCATTACAGGGGAAATCCTGCTGCCTGGGCAGGCCCTGATAGGAGCAAAACGAGAGAGAGAGAGCAAGAGGGAGAGAGAAAGAGATGTGGGAGACGGAGAAAGATAAGAGTAAGATAATAGAAAGATGAGAGAAAGCGAAGGTGTGTGGGGAGGGATTTGGATTTGGGATCCGGTCCACGGGATCCAACATTGCAGCGCTAAAACGAGAGTGAAGGGAGTGAGAGAGGAGACAGCCAGGAAAAAGAGGGAGGGAGTGATGAAAAAAAGTTCAGAGAACTTTAGGATGATGGGAGGAAAGGAAAGAGACAAGACAACCCATATGACCAAAACGTACTGCCTCAGGTCAGGATGCAGCCGATTAGGAGATTAGGAACACTGTGCTGTAAAACGTGCGCATGTGTGTAAGTGTGTGTGTGTGTGTGTGTGTGTGTGTGTGTGTGTGTATATGTGCAAGAGGGTGAAGCTAACTAATGCTACGATATTTTCAACCTTTCACATAGGCACAAAAGTGTTTTAGCTCGGTGATAAATGTAATAAATTGGGATTGGCAACATAAGACTTTATTCCCCTTTGAACAACTACCAAGGTTAAAATGTTGTCTTAACATGAATCCAGTTAAAATGGTTTCTACCCTGTGGGACAAGTACTCCAGCGCTGCTCGCGCTATATTTTATATTATCAGTCCGAACGCTTGAATGTCAAGACATGGAAAGCCTTCTCAAGATATCTGCCACGGTTCATCTCAGTCTTTTTATAGCCATTCATTTATCTGACTGCTAGACCCTGGTTCCATTGTAGAGTACGTGCAAATAAAGCATACGAACACAATAGAATGCAAAGAATTTAAATAAATAAAAAACATTCTCATACTCATATTACGTCATATGCAAAACACATGTAATCATAAATGACATCTTTATATCTGGCATATTGTATGAATCTATCCATCCTGTACATCTTGGATTGCCAACATGTGAAATAGACGCTGTTTATATCTGTAACTTAAACATACTTGTAACAATATAGGATTACATCTCACATGTACACTTAAATATCTGTGTATATATTAGATTTCTGTGCGGGTAGTCATCGCTGCCAAAAAGAAATATTGCATTAAATACATTGAGTCATCAAAGTTTTTCACAAAAGAGACGTGATATCATTGAATCAAAGTAAAAAAACAAAAAACAGCACCATTTTCTTAATTACCACCAAAATGCTTTAGCTGCCAAAACTGTGCTTTGGCATGAGTGTGTGTATTTATATTACTGTATACTTGCATTAGTGTGAGTTGGACCATTTCTCCACACTGTTTAGATTTAGCTCCACACATGTCTCCCCATCTTGGGCCCCCAGACTGCATCCTACAACACTACAGGGACAATACAGAATACATATGTGACCACAACTGACCAGGACTAGAGGTAATGGAACAGCAGGATATCCTTAACAAAATGTCTTTAAAACAGTAGGACTCCTCTGAACTAATTTTCCTATACATTCATAGTCAGAAAATTATTCTGGCAAAGCAGCACGCTGTGGTTGTCCCTTTATAACGTTAGGCTTGGTGATGGGGGAGAGAAAACAGACCTAATTCATCAGGCTCCTCGGCCATATTGAAACACTTAAGGGCTCTCTGTATTAAAGACTCGGTGAAAGTATATGAAACATAATTTGCCGAGGTCTGATTTTTGCCACGGGATCGAAGCTCTAAAACAAATGTGATGATAATTTTATATGACGTCAAGTAGTTGACCTTAAATACTCTAAACTTCATTTGCCTATATAGAATAGTGGCTGAAGTCATAGACAAGAAGCTCTGCAGCTCTGTCCCGTGTTGGGCACGGGACCACCTATTGATCAGTGTTTCAGAAGAATTAAGTCATCAATTGATAAATGAGCCAAAGTGGATAAATAGTTCAGAATCTGCCAGCAGTAAACTGGCATTGAGACGACTACAGACTATTTTTGTCTCCTCTGAGGTGACTGAATTACAAAAGTAAGAATAAGTAAGAGAAATGGTGAAAGATATTTAGAGCATTCTAAGCTACAGGCGTCTGTTAACCTTCTCCCAAGGACAACCAGAAGAAATGAATAATAGTAAAAAAAAAAAAGACTAAAATAAGCAGATAAGTGATTTATCAATCCATAAAGCAAAATTAACTGTGCAAGATCAGTTAGGTCAGCCAGTTAGATCATATTGTACTCCACCGTACTGATGGTCAGAGACATATACAACAGTACATAAAGACAATCTAACAGCCATTAAAAGTCAGACCGTGCTGGTTTTTTATGTTCCGGTTCATCCTCCTTAGATGCCTCTCTCAGCACCTTGGGGCTGATTTACCTGTCACACAAAGGGGACATATTAAAGACGAGGTGCTGGAGACACTGGACAGTAAAGCTGCAAGGGCAAAAGATGACCCAGACAGTGGGCATGCGGAGAACTTGAGGGAAACACGTAAGACACACCCGTTAACCTCCTGCCATTAAACCAGCCGTGATTTCTGACCACGGGCCAGGGGACAATGGACTACACTACACTAATTACACACCATGACATGAAGAACAGGAACGCACTCGCTCTTTACGAGGATGAACAGACGTCTGTAGATCTATTTTTCAGTTATTTGTAGTTGTAGGAAGATTAAAAGGTCTAAAGTGTAGCCTAGCAGAGTCTCAAAGCGTGGTCTACGCAGTGTAAAAAGCAAAAAGGTCCCATTAAATCTATCTCCTAATGACTTAATTAACACTCAGACGGCTCTGAATCCCAAGGGAAGAAAGGACTGGCTGTACCAAAGTACGCCACTCATTAAAGAGGACTTGGCATGACACCTCAAGTAAATAATACGTGTTTTAATGCATTTCATGGTGAGTCTGGGCAGTGTTTGTATTAACCTGACCAGGTGTCCAATTCTAACTACCTCAGCATATAGTGAAAACCACGTTTTGGGAGTGTTTGTGTGTACATTATAGGACAATTTATATGGGACCACCAAGCATAGAGACCACCATGATATCACTGGCAGAGGGAAAATGACAGTCAAAACACTCTCCATCGTGTGTGTGCGCGTACATAGACTTTGAATGTGAGAAAATATAATTTCTTTTGAATATTTTTGCTAATTTTTTCCATGCTTGTCCCTTTGCGCTGCATGGCACATTCTGCTTTAAAGCCACAGAGGTTACTGTGAAAATGTTGCTGCAAGATTAAAATACAAAATCGTTTCTTTCTCTATGTGCTTTGTTTCTTTTCCTACCTGTGGCTTTTTGTACACATCTGGCCATGGAGGAGTGGGAATCTCTCTTTAAATTTATTCTTCCAAAATTTCTTCCTTTTTTTCCCCTTATAAATTCAGTTTTTTGGGGAGTTTTTCCTTGTCTTACTCAAGAGCTTTGGTCTGGGTCGGGAATTGCCGTTGTATGGGCCTAGAAAGCCTGTAAAATAGATAGAAAATAACAAGCTTAAGAGTTATTTACCACTGAGGTTACCACCTACAACCAAAACCCGATGATCCATCAAGATGAGTTTAAAATTCTTATTATCCCAAAGATTAAGCCCAAAGTTATCAAATACATTAGGATGCATTCTGGGTAAATAACTACACAATGATACCCAACATAAGCAGAATAAAGAGAAATTTAAGGGAAATTAAAAATGTCATAACTTTATGAAGTAAAAAAGTAAGGGTTACTACTTGTGTCATGTTTATATTATTAATGGGTTAATAATATGAAATGGCCCATTGAATGCACCCAAAATGTTTTATATAAGTACCAATCCATTCACCAGAATTTAAAAATTACTTTTTTTAAGCCATTTCAAAATAATTACTTAACTGAATAGAATGTGATGTAATTTGACAACGCTATTATATAGCTGATTTGGCGCCACATAAAAATATTAATAACATAATAAATCGTATTTTACTGTTATTGTCATATGGCTCTCCTGAAGTCTTACTGATGAAAAACAAAATAGAATAAAATGGAACAGAATAAAATAGACATATGGACATAAATTGGACATGTCGTCAAAAATGAAACGTCCATAAACATTTATCGATGCTAAAAAGTCGTACCAATCAGAACAGGTTTCATGAATGTTCAAAATAAAGCTGGTTCTAAAGAGGACTCCCCGCTCGGACTGCTGTCTGTCCCGAACGCTGGATGTCCCGCCACGAGCCGTGAAGCGGGTAACCAGATATTCAAAAACAATACGTCATCCCACAATGCACCGCGCTCACGCTCTCCGTGCAACATTACCTCATCCCACAATCCACCGCGAGAGTAAAAAGCTGTGTGGTCGTCTAGGCAACGCGCCTTATCGGAGGCCACGGCCGCGCCTCCCGACACGCCCCCCAGCCAATGGAAGAGCCCGGTCATGACATCATGCTTATTTTTAGAGAGGCAGCGGCAGCAGATAAGGTTTGCCTCCACGCTGTGCAGTTCAGAGTATACACACGTCCACGGAGCAGAGCAGCACCGCCGCCACGGCTGCTGACTTGACAGTAAAAGTTAGAGCAGGAGAGTTAGAAGCTTCCAGAAGTGTAGCGACAGCGCACTTTGACTCAACCAGCATCTCCGGCTGACCGCAAAGACGTAAGTCCTGATTCCTGAGAGAGGAAAGAGAGCGTACTCGACCCGAACTTTGGAAGTTTTACGCACAGAAAGGACGATTGGGAACTTTTCCTAAACCAGGAAGAAGCAAGCGGGTGGACCAACAAGTTCTTTTTAACAGACTTTGTAGCGTTGTTTTGGTTTCTCTTCTATGTCTACTAAGATGGAAACTACTTTCTATGACGACTCACTCAACGCTTTCCCCCAGCACGACAGCGCCGGTTACGGATACGGCAACCCCAAAGCGCTGAAGCACAACATGACACTGAACCTCTCCGACCCGACGGGGACCCTCAAGCCGCACCTCCGGGCCAAAGCCAGCGACATCCTCACCTCCCCTGACGTGGGTCTGCTGAAACTGGGCTCCCCGGAGCTGGAGCGGCTCATCATCCAGTCCAGCAACGGTCTCATCACCACCACCCCGACCCCGACTCAGTTCCTGTGCCCAAAGAATGTCACCGATGAGCAGGAGGGCTTCGCGGAGGGCTTCGTCCGAGCGCTGGCCGAACTCCACCACCAGAGTGTCACTTCAGCGCCACCGACCAGTGTCAACACCGCCCTGCCGCCCGTCTCCTCCGTGGCCGGTGCCACCGTGTACAATAACAACGCCGCCATGCGCTCTGACTCTCCGGTCTATGAGGACTTGAACACTTTCAACCCGGCCATCAGCACCGTCTCGGCACCAAACTACACAACATCAGCCCCGACCATGTCTTTCTCAGCCGGGCCGCCTCAGCTCCCCATCTACGGACAGCCGTCCTCCGCCCCGCTGCCTCGGCTCACGGCGCTCAAAGAGGAGCCTCAGACCGTGCCGGAGATGCCGGGGGAGACTCCCCCTCTCTCTCCGATCGACATGGAGAGCCAGGAGCGCATCAAGGCCGAGAGGAAGCGGATGAGGAACCGTATCGCCGCTTCCAAATGCCGGAAGAGGAAGTTGGAGAGGATCTCCAGGCTGGAGGACAAAGTGAAGACCCTGAAGTCACAGAACTCTGAGCTGGCGTCCACGGCCAACATGTTGCGGGAGCAGGTGGCGCAGCTGAAGCAGAAGGTGATGAACCACGTCAACAGCGGCTGTCAACTCATGCTCACGCAGCAGCTCCAGACCTTCTGAGGTGGAGTGAGCTAAAGACTAAAGATTGAACCAAAAGAACGCTTCCTGTGATAGTGAGTGGCCGTATCTCCCGATATCATCACGGGATTCGGGGTGATGTGGCGCGACACTGACACGACCGGAGCCCCGGTGGCAGGCGCTCCCCTGTGGCGCGTCCCGGAGAGGGACCCGGGACAGTGACAGCAGCCATGAA